>JAKTRH010000007.1:0-250052 GCA_030579575.1 Sporopachydermia lactativora | reverse complement strand
ATACTTGCATATCCATGCATTTACACGCATTGTATATGCATATGTATGCATACGTCTGCATATGTACGGTAAATTCTCAAATTTCCATCCGTACAGATTTTTTGCCATCTATGAGAACACCGACAGTCAGTTTTCTAAACCATATTACGTACAGTTGCCTAAAACGGGAACATGGTTTGAAGTTCAATAAGGTTTACATCCGTTAGCTGTCTATTTTTAGCCTCGGACTCGGAACATCTTAAAGAAAAAGATCAAATAGAACCGTAAGAGATGCAAATGTTAACAGGTTCGATATTGATATCCTTCGGCAGAAAGGAAAACCTGGTGAGCGAGCGAGTTCTTAAAACGAGTACTGCCCTCGAGGTTTTCACACTCATACACGTCTGAAGGGAATGTTTCATTGGAAGTGAATTAATTTCATGTCCCTTCGTGTATTTCCTGTTAGGGTATCAGTACAATTTTGACAAATATTTTAGTCCACTACCTCGACAATTTAAGTCAAACCTTTCGGACAGTCAAATCGTATAGTAGAAAGCAAGCAGGCAGACAGATGGTTAAATTTCAAGCAAAATTGAAGATTAATTGGAAATACGACCTGCAATTCCTAATATATGTATGTATAAGCCACTTGAGCTGCGTGGTCTGCTGAGACTTGGTCTAAATTGCTTGGCCTAGTTGCGACGGAGACAAGGAGCAGTATGCGAATAGTCCCTCTCATGACTGCCCGTTGTCTGCTGTGATATTCTACATTACTTATAGGATACGAATATAATGAATTTCAATTCAGTCTATAGCGTGGACAGAGCTGTATCAACTCCCCAGTCACTAGTAACACCAAATTGTAAATACGGAGTTCCGCCTACTGAAAATTGTTAGCTTGCTACTCAAATAGTTGATCAGGACGAAAGCATAACCCACAGGTTTCACCCAACGAGGGGCTTAAAAGCGTCAGCCACGAAGCAAATATTGTGATCATTCTCGATAGTCATATACTCTAGTTTGAATTGATTTGTTGGATCATCATTCAGACTTTTAAACCTCGGTTTAATGCCCTCCTTTCCACTTGGAAAGAGCAAATTGCAATAAACATACCTATTGTGGAAACGGCATCATCAGATGACCTACATACTCTTTGACATGTCGACCTCCAATGAATGCCAAAACGTAACGAGTAGATGTGGTATAGGCATTATCATTCCGATGAACAGAATGAAGAGAAGAATTTTAACGTCAGTTTCCGAGAAAGCTTTATATTTCACTTCATAGAGACCATTCCATTACCCGGATTTAATCAAACCGTTCGCGTCGCGTCGGAGCCGTCTGTCTGTTTTCGGGTCCCCGTACTTTTCGACACATTATGGGTGAGATGAGTTATCAAATGCTGTTGTGCGGCTCAGATTGTAAGGATACGGTGTATGTATTGTATCAAGGGTAGTTCAGACAGAATTGTGGTTCCTGCATATGTGCAGTGCCTCATAGTCTCGGAATTCGGAGGGAGTTGAAGTTATGGCATGGATGAATTCCCATAAGGAGCTGCAGTTGACGGTTTTGGCCTCGTCATTGCTGACAATCGGATATGTTCTTTATAAGGAGTGGAGAGAAAGTTCCTCGGGTGCAAAAAGTTCGGATTTGAATAGCAAGTCTTCTAGTGGGAACAATGTTACAGCGTCTGGCGACGAAAAGGACGATGAAAGTGAAGAAACCGAACAAAACGGTAGTGTCAAATCGGCGGAGCCTAAAAATTTCGTAAACTACTTGGGATACAGTCGAGCCTCTAATGCCAGAACTGAGAAAGCAAAGGCGAACTTTCATAAAATATACATGGACCCTCATATGAGGAAAGCGTTCAAGGATTTTAACGATGTGCCGTGCATAATTTCTAAAGAACAAGATCATTACCCAATTACCGAGGACCCGGATCAGATTTATGAGAATGCTCGTGATCTATTAGCTGAGTTTTCTCATCCTAAACATGAGCATTATTGGGATATACATTTTTGTGCGCAATGTTTATCGCGAAGGAATTGTATCGATCCGGTTACTCGATCGGCATGGTATTTATGCCTTGATTGCCGAAGCGAGAAACCAGATATGACATTTTACAACCACGCTGTCACTCCCGGGCACGAGCTTGTAAATCGAAATTTAAGAAACTATAATAATGATTGGACTGAAGAAAATTTCCATGGTTCAGTTCCTACACTGCACCCTCTGGCTTTCTCTGTGCTAAATGGCGATTCAGTACTGGGCGCTGGAGGCGTTGGTGGGTTTTTCCTGTGTGAATCTTGTTTCCTTTCTCATGATGAGCGTCACACTGTTTTTAAACTGAATGCGCCCCAAGGATTAGCCTCGTTCCTGCCAATACCGCATGACTGCAAATTACCAGTGAGAAGTTTCTCTTCTGATGCAGACGATGAACAGGAAGAAGATGGTTCCTTTTCCACGTACATCACACTTCTGGAGCTGAAAAAGATTTCTGCAAACTTGAAGAACGATAAAATAAGTCCCTCATTGAGAAATTCATTCTTGAATCCTGATACATTGGTTGGTTACTCTCATTTCGTGAGTCTAATTGATTACTCGCTTGACGCTGAACAGCTTTGGGAACATTCGATAATAAATCCTAGTGAAGCTCCAATCCTGAGCAAAACAGTTTACAATCTCTACTTGAATTCTTTGAGCCTTTTAACATTACATAAACCTGTGGAAAAAGTTCATTTGGACAGTTTCCTCGCTACTATGGGCTTCCTAACTCGCGGTACTCGATCAGACCGAGCGCAGTTGGCTTTCGCTGGTCTGTGTATGACATTTGGAACAAACGTGCTTACAAAAGATCAAATTGTTTCATTCCTTCTTGAATTATCTACACAATGTTGTGACATATTTTTGAAAGCACTGGAAATTAACGAGATGAAATCTTCATGGCTCGCTCATGAAAGAAATCGGGGTAAAGCTCTAAATAATCATTCAAATCACATTCCCAGGACTCAAAAAGCTTCTGATTTTTCAATGCCAACTAACGATGGATGGTGGAAAGATATGAAATTTGTCTCAAGCCTAGAAAAATGTGAGGATAGCTGGACTTGGAAACCTCGATCTACACAATCCGATGCAGATATACAATCTGCAATGTGCGGCGCCGTTGCTGAATTAGCTGAGAACATCTTTTACGGGAAAGACTGCCTGGACGAAAAAGAGTTCCTGAGCTGTACAGCTGGTACTGACGACCAAGAAGACGGAGAATTTTACGGGCCCCTAGTTGAATGGGTAAACTTAGCAATTATATAATAATCTTGTACATTTAATTCATCCCATCAAACTAAGGATCAAACTAACAGTATTCTGTATACTCTGTATCTTTAATTTGATAACGTAATCAGTAAAAACTCCCGATTAATTGATTATGCGATCTTTAAATAATAACATCAGGTCTTCGCATGAAATATAGAGTAAATTAAGTGATGTTCAGGGGAGTGGAGAAGTATCTTACGATATATACTGTGGCGAAACAATATACGCGTTCTTTATTCCAGGAGATGAGAAGTGTCCATTAGAAGTATCCATTAGACGCTGTTTATCCTACTGTAAATTCACACTTTGTGACCTACCTTGGCGACGGAACACACCAGAGTATCAGAACAATCACATGCACCTGTTTTCGCTAAACATTGTGTTCTGGAAACAGTGAATCTCAATTTCTTAACGTTGATAGGCACTGATTACTTGACTGGCTGCTCTGCTATTTACAGGAAAACTTACTATTTATCTTGAGAGCTGATGAAGCTCTTATATATCTGTTGAACGCCATGAGTGGGCCATCTGCGCATTTGCCTTTAATGTCAACAATGAATCACAAGATGGAATGTACCAGTACATCTTCAGATAACGCAACGGCATTTGAAAGGAATGGAACTGAAGTAGAAAGTACACCTATGATGGATATCAAACCGGCGTACTACTACGGGGACACAGATATTCCTGTGTTCACCCCGTCTATGGAAGAGTTCAAGGATTTCAATGCTTATGTCACAGCTATCAATAAGTATGGGATGGAATCTGGTATTGTGAAGGTTATTCCCCCGAAAGAGTGGGTTTCTGCATTACCACCACTTGATGAAACAGTGAAAAAGATCAGAATCAAGAACCCAATAACACAGCATATCATTGGAACTGGGGGTGTTTTCCGTCAACAGAACATTGAGAAAAAGAGAACTTACACTATAGCAGAATGGAAAGCTATGTCGGAAACCTCGGATCATCAGCCACCAGCTAAAAGGGGTGAAAAGAGATATCACAAGACGTCAAAATACCAAAAGAGACATAAAGTAACAGATCAAACGCTAGATGAGCAGTTCAAAGGGTTTAATTACCGATTCGACGATTCAGAATTCACAAAAGAAAGGTGCGAAGAGTTGGAAAATGTATATTGGCGAACTCTGACTTTCAATTCTCCTATGTACGGTGCTGATGTCTTAGGATCACTATTTGACTCCCGTACTAAAATATGGAATGTTGCCAATCTAGACAATATACTCAACGATTTACCCGTTAAAGTACCAGGAGTGAACGAAGCTTACCTGTACGCAGGCCTGTGGAAGAGTACGTTCTCATGGCATCTTGAAGATATGGATTTGTATTCCATCAACTATATTCATTTTGGAGCTCCGAAACAGTGGTATTCCATATCACAGAAGGACAAAGACAGATTCTTTAACGTAATGAAGGATATCTGGCCTGAAGAATACAAAAACTGCAAAGAGTTTTTACGGCATAAAACGTTTCTAGTGTCTCCTTCTGTACTAAAGCGTCACAATATCACTGTAAATAAACTTGTACATTATCAGAATGAGTTTGTCATAACTTATCCTTATGGGTACCACGCTGGGTTCAACTATGGTTATAACTGCGCGGAATCTGTTAATTTTGCGCTGGAGGAATGGATATCTTACGGTCAGTCGGCCCGTAAGTGTGAATGTATTCCTGATGCAGTTGCTATAAACATGAATGAAATACTGAAATTGTGTTACGGGACTGTCGGTCTTAACAAATCAATGGTTGAAGGTCTGAATGGCATTGGTATTGATCCTCCTGAGAGCGCCGCTTTGGAAATGAGTAATGGAACCGGTCAAGAAGATGAACTCTCTGAGCCCAAACGGAAGAAAATGAAAAAGGCACCTGACGTTGAATACTCTTGTCTTCTTTGCACGAATACTGTGCCTAAATCGTTGTCCAAAAAGACAATTTTTAGACTGATTGAAACAGACGCTGATAAGAAGGCGCATTTTATATGTGCGAAAGCTTTTCCTGGTATTGTTGTAAATCGTTATAGAAAATCATTGACGGCTTCTGATACCAAGAGAGCTTTAGGTAGTCGTCGTTCTCAGAAATGTTCATTATGTGGTTCAACTAGGGGCTTGCTAGTTCACTGTGGTGTTGATAAATGCCGAACAGCGTATCACGGGTCTTGTGCTGTATTTGCGGGAATGCTGCTCCCGGAAATGCAATTTAAAACGTCTGGGGACGACATCCTATGGGGCTGTGACTCTAGTACGTCAAGTAAAATATGCTTACATCATCGAAGAAAACTTTTCCCCCCGTCAACTGAAACATCTGAATTCTGCGATAATTGGGCTTCAAAGTTGTCGCAGGGTAGTATAGTCCAGTTGAGGAACCGTCATGGTGGGTCTGGCGATTCTTTTCAGTCAAATGGTTCGAAATTTATGGGTAAACGGGTACCAATAGGTATTGTTATGGAAAACACGGTAACGGATAAGCAGATCCGTGTCTACATTTTAAACAATGGAACAGGATCTGGATTAAAAGGTTCTTATGTCACTGTGGCGTACAGTCAATTACTTCCACCTCCGGAAGGTTGGTTTAATCAGATTGAGTATAAGCCTATCCTGGCAACAGGGATGAAAACTAAGAACAACACGAAAGATATTGGCTCGGAAACCGTTCCCCGGGCCAAATGCGATGACGCTTCCGCGGCCGTACCGAATAGTCCTGTTTCTGAGTCTATCCCAGAGACTGAATTTGTTCTATCTGGAACTAAACCGAAGTACGATCCTCTGCTTGGAGCACGTATCAAGAGGAATTCTGAACTCGGAATCAATGAGACTATTGATAAGCCATTATATGAAATTTTATATACTGATTATCCATCTGCTTTACCGGTACATATTCATTGCGATCCTCGCGAACTTTCTACATGGATTATAGAAGAGTTTACGGGGGATCATTATACTCAAAATGGAGCGGATTCAGGTATTGAAAAGCTGTCAGCAACGAAAACAAACGAACTGCGTCTATTGGATAAGTTTGGTGCTCAGTCGAATTGGTGGTACTATAGACCGGATGAGTCTTCTATGACCGTTTCTTACTATTCTGATTGCAGTACAGCTAAATTACCAAATGATCCATTCTATCTGGTCAAATGCAAACGAAGGGATGCTAGGACGAAAAAGCAACCTAAGAAGATGGAGTTTTCAAATGCGGTTAGCCCAAGTGCAATGGGAAGTGAACCTACCAAACCGTTGACTTTCAGTGCCTATGTGTTTGCAAGGGTACCTCAAAATACACAACCTTCTCATGAGCTACAACCGTGCTCAAGGGTGGCAGATAGTGTGAATGGTCAACATGATATGAAGTACGTCGAATGATGGTTTGGAAACTAATCCGGTGATAATTATTTGCTCTGCGAGCTTACTTGCTTCGTCCACTCCATTCACGTTGCTCCATTTATTCTACTTGAGCACTATATATTTGTATACTGGTGTACATTATGATGATAAATACGACTGACGAACAGAAGATGATTCTATCTAGCCTATCATGATTATTTCATGTTCTCGATAATTTGTAGGACGCATTTGATCATTGCCTTATTTTTCAGTTCCGTTGTGCCCGAGGAAATTTCTGTACCTTGATCGAAGAAGTGATCAAGCGTCCTGGTTCGTTCTTTTTGTAACAACCAGCTAGCATCACTTTGCAATCCCAGGTTCAAGCCCTTTTCCTCTTTACTAGTCATCTCCCACACTTTCTTGATTCTAGACGTATGCTCCAACGACTCTGCAGCTTCGCGGGCATTGTTGACAATGGCATCATCCACGCCACACATACGAGCAACATGCATTCCAAACGATCCTGGGGCAACACCGTCCTCTAGCTTGTACAGAAAAGTGAGACGTTGTTGTTCTTCGTCGACCAAGATTGCCATGCGTTTTGGTGCGACTTCTGGGTGAGAGGAGAAAGATGACCAAAGTGTGGCATAATGAGTTGCAAAGAACCCTAGTGTTTGAACATGAGTCGACAGATGATGCAAGACAGCTTCAGCAATGGCAAACCCATCTGAGCTTGAACCACCCCTTCCGAGCTCATCCAGAACCACTAAAGTCCGTGGGGTGGCCGTGCTCATTAATTTCTTGGTCTCGGTCAGCTCAACCATGAATGTCGATCTCCCAGCGAAGAGATTGTCACTGGCACCTAAACGTGTCATAACTGCATCCATAGGAGTCAAAACTGCTTCTTCACAAGGAACATAACAACCCAACTGAGCCAAAATCACAGCCACGCAAGTCATCCTGAGAACAGTAGACTTTCCCGCTGCATTGGCGCCAGTCAGTAGATTCATTCGTGCAGCGTTGCCTCCGAGATGAATGTCATTGGGAATGAAGTCAGTTTTACGAGTCCCAGCATTGAAACATGGATGTCTCAACTCTTTAAACCGCAACTCTGCCCTATGAGATTGATCATCTGGTCTAACAAATGATGGACGAACTGCAGGATGGCCTAAAGAGGTTGATGTTTTAGCTAGACTGCATATACAGTCTATCTGAGCAACTGCTTTGACCGTCTTCATCCAAAGGGTATACAAAGACCCAAATCTGGTGAACATCTTCGCCTCGACCAAGTCTGCTTCAGATTTTAGACGTTCTCTAGCTTCCAGCAGTTCTCTTGCGAGTTTTCTGACCTCAGGTGACCAGAACCTCTTTACCTTGCTGGTGGCTCCCATTTGCTGCCAAGATGATGGAACTTTAACTCTTGTGGGGACTTCGATAAGATATATCTCCTTCCCTGAGTCTCGGTAAACCATATCCTGACACCTGAGCTCCTTTCTGTAGCCATTGAGCTCTTTTCGTAGTTGCTTTTCAATTTCAGTAATCGCATTTCGGGCCGCATCCAAGGCAGGCTCCACGCCCGGCTCTGGTACCAAATGACCTGTAGCAGCCTCTTGTCTATCAAACGCAACAGACCATACAGACAATTGATCACTGAACTCAATGGGGACATCTTTAATGATTCTCTGAATAAGAGGATCATCGCAAGAGCTCAAAGATTGCATGAGAGTCTCACTTCTCTCCAGTCCTACAATCAGATGCAAGAAATCCTTAACAGAAATGCGTCCCGAATGTACTCTAGCCAGCATGCGTTCCATGTCAGGCAAAGAACTGAGACCCGATTCTACCTTAGACAGCAAGCTAGGTGAATTTATGAAAAACTCAACTGCGTTCTGCCGATCAATGAGTTCATCAAAATCTGATAATGGGTGACTAGTCCATTGTTTCAAGAGACGTTTCCCAAATGGCGTTATGCATCGGTTCAATAGTCGGAATAACGTTCCAGCGTCAGTTCCGTCGTCCGAGTTAACAAAAATCTCCAAGTTCTGTAGAGATTGCCCGTCGAGGATAAGAGTTTTCATTGGCCTTATGGGGTCATAAGCTTTGATATTACCAAGAGATACGAGTGATTTGTCAAGCTTCAATGTCCGCAAGTAAGACACAAGTCCGCCCAAAGCTGTCAGCCCGACTGTCATATCATCATTGGATACCATGTACTGCACGAAGTCGGGTACTTTTCCATCTGCAAAATAGGTACCATCTTTCAACTCTTCTTTGCTTCTTTCTCCATCCCAAAATTCGAAAACTGGAATTAAATGATTCCAAAGAGTCTGTACGGAAGTATTCATTCGAATAATTTTAGTAGCCCGGGCAGAGAGATTACCTTTCTCAACAACGAGCTCCCGAGGACGAATTTGGGCAACCAACGTCTCGAATCGAAATCTCTCCTGATCGTCGTCAATAACAGAGATGTGAAACTCCCCAGTTGCCGTGTCTACAAATGCCACTCCAAACCTGACATTCCCCAAGGGGGTTACCTCTTCTTTGACAGCCATACAGTATGTAGACATATCATCTCCCAGCATACCAGCATCAGTCAAAGTACCTGCAGTCAGAATACATTGAAGCTCTCTACGTACGACTTTTTCTTCTTTGCTTTTCGAGGTTGGAGTTCCATTTTCTCTCATCTCTTTAGCCAATGCAGACTCCATTTGATCTACTTTAGCTACTTTATAGCCTTTAGCAATGAAACTTGCTGCCCAAAAATCAAATGACATCTCTGGTACTCCAGCCAATCGCATATTAGCCCGTCCACCTCCCGCGAGCTTGAGATCAAACTGGTTATGAGCGATTTCAGCATCATTCTCGTAGAGTTCATAAAATTTCCCCTTTTTAAAAAACACAACAGTATCAAACATTTTGCTTTTCACTTCCCAATACTGTTTCTCGAAAGGCGTGAACTTTTTCCAAGCGTCGGGTGGAATATACAACGTTCTGGGGTCGTATTCAGGATCACCAATAGGAACACCCTTAGCATCACGCACATTGAGCAACCATTGATATCTGTCAGCATTTTGCTGCTCAAACTGCGTGGTTGGCAGTTTTCGTTTTAAAGACTCCCTCTTGACTGCCGTTGTGCTATTTGAAGCAGATGATGAAGAAGCAAACGATGACAAACTATTAGTTTCATATTTGACCTTCTCGGGAGTAATACTTTTAGATTTTCCACGCTTTTTTGGTGTAACCTTAGAAACTGACTTAGGTGTAGAAGATTCATCATCCAAATCAAGATCTTCAGCTACTTCCGAAACTGACAATTCAGCCATTTCCTCTTCTTCCTGACTATCAGAGTTGTCTGGCTCGAACTCTTCGTCATCAGATTCGATAACCCTGCGTCGTTTCTGTTTCTTGTTCGCGCTTTCCTTAGGTGAGATGCTCTCTTCGTCACTCGACTCCGCATAGTTGAATTTTCGTCGACCCCTTCTCCCGGTACTTGGGCTTGAGTTTTGCATAGCTTCCAAATCATCTGAGGGCAGTATGAAAGGGTCCGTAGGTTCCGTAGGTTCTGTAGGAGCATCAGAATTTGGTTCGCACTTCACGTCCATCGCGTTATCAGCAAGGACACCGTCATTGCGCGGGCTGTGAGTTGCCTTTTCCTCTTTAATATTTGCCTTTTCGGTCTTTTCATTTTGTAGTTTTTCGTCTATCCGATTCTTCGTCTCTGCTGGTTTCTGCTTCCCTTCAGAGGATAGAGGGCTCTCGACCTTAGAGAAGAACGAAAGAAGCGATTGCTGTTTCAGCTTATCAGAATTCTTCCTAGGCAAACTCCCGCGTTTCCTCTGTTCTGAGGAAGTGCCCTTTTCCTCCTTGACAATCGCAGGACTCTTCCCGTCTTTCACGCGTTTCGCCGAGGGGGTCATTTCGGGCGTCAATGGTACACTGATAGAGGCTGCCATGTCTCTATACTTATGATGAAATGGGCCGTTAGGAGGGAAAATACAAGCCTCTAGTCAAATATCACCTCCAGTACTACTCCCTGAGTGTCCAGCACCATATATACTCGATTTCTTTCTTCCTTTCTCGGGGCTCAGACTGATGAATAGGTTGTGAAGTTCCAATGCTTCTTACGCGTAATACGCGAAAACGCGTTCCCTGCTTTAAAATTAAACTGTAACCCCACGCGCGGGACTGAGATGTGAAGTGCACGTTGAAGTGAGATACGAAACATTTCTGATCACGTAAGTATTTAATCCCCATCTCCAGACCCTCCTTCCACGAGGGTGACGAGCATTCCTCATTCGGTGGTAATCTCATACGCTTCGCTTCATAGACGTTGCAGTTCTTTGCTGATACTGGAACTGGAACTGGAACTGAAAATTTGCATTTATATGACCAGCACAG
Source organism: Sporopachydermia lactativora (assembly GCA_030579575.1). Classification (NCBI taxonomy): domain Eukaryota; kingdom Fungi; phylum Ascomycota; class Sporopachydermiomycetes; order Sporopachydermiales; family Sporopachydermiaceae; genus Sporopachydermia; species Sporopachydermia lactativora. Next base: position 239,031 of record JAKTRH010000007.1, on the reverse strand, counting down.
GTAGCATATTTACAGGTTGCAGCCTTATGAATCCATAATCTCACAGTTTATAGTATTGCAACATTCTGAGCTGTGTTATGATCCTTGCGTTGCCCATTCCTTGACGTATTGTTGAGACTGAATAGATGGCGTAGCTAGCTGACTGAAGACGAACGTCAAAGAATCTTTCGTGACAAGATGAACGGTGCTTATGCCGCCGATGCCAACTTCTATCACCAAGGCGCTGCACATCCAAATTTTCCAAGAGAAACACACGATGCTGGGATACCAGAAACCGGTCATGAAGGGTACGACGTGTTCCAGTATTCAGGAATTCCTGATAGGCAAGCAGAACTGATAAACGGGAGTAATCCAGCAGTATGGAATCAGCCTAATATGAATGTCAAACTCCCTATTTCTCCTCTTTCGAATGATGCTACCACTTTTGCCGGAAACAGTTTGTTTCCTCTGGATTCTGCGGTACCTTCAGATCTTGATTCTGAAGAATGTTCTCATATTCTGAAAACTGAGTACGATACGCTAATCAGAGGAAGCGCAGAAACACCTCAGATGTTGAGTAACAGCCACGGCTTGAATGACGAGAAGTTGCGAGCGTTAAACAGGGTGAACGCAATGAATCCAACGATACCCAGCGGACAGACTATTCAAGCTGTAAATTCCAGTAATCAATCAATATCTTCGTCGTCAGATCACGACGATAAGAACGACGTTTACTCGAAGAGGAAAGCCCAGAACAGAGCAGCACAACGAGCGTTTAGAGAAAGGAAAGAGAATAAGCTAAAAGAGCTTATGCAGCTACTGGAGAAGTCAGAAGATGAGAAGAAGAAACTCGCTAGCGAGATAGAGGTTCTGAAGAAGGAGAACACAGTTATATCAACTAAGAATGAAGTGTTGCTGAAAACTGCTACTCAGAAAGCTATTCAGAATCCCTCGTTTGTAACATATGAGAAGACACCGGAAGGATTTTACACCTTTCCGAATAAGTTTTACTCTGTACTAATGGAAGGTCACTCAAATGATGATCAAATTAAAGTCTCGCATGACTCTTATCAAGCCCCAGACGGTCAGAAAGTTATGGGTATTGGAGCAGTGTGGAATAGAATCGACAGTGATCCAGATGTTGATAAGATCAACGTGAGCTTCGTCATTAATACGTTGAGAGGGAATGAACGGTGTTACGGTTATGGCCCAGCCTACAGTCAGGAACTAGTGGAAAAGGTGATAGCAGAATCAAAACGTGCTAGCGCGTCGAAGTAAAGTATCGGGCAAGCTTTCGACTGCTGATTCTCAATTCGAGACAATAGTGTACTCACGATTTACCCTGTTTAATTTGGGACTTTCCGTACTACTTTTGAATGTATTTCTAAGCTCAGAACAAAGAAAAATAGTGGCTTTCTATACATCTTTAGCGATAGTGTTGTTTCTATACTACTTTTTATATAGATTATGACTTGCTCCTTTCGGATCTCATACCCCCTTATATCCTCTGTCTCTTGCTTTAATAATGTCGCTCTTTTTCAGTATTATTCATATTCTATAATCGGTATACTAGGTATTCAAATAAATGGTCTCGAGGTTATTCAGCAAGTAGGAAACACTCAACTCCATCATTACTTAACTTTTTCTAAGCGTAAAGCTGATTATCAGATTTTACGAAGTTTCGAAATTCGGTTCTCGAACCTTAATAGTACTGATATATCATGAGCGGGTCAATCGAAACGATGGATCATTGGATATGTTAAGAATCTATAGGGAAGAATGGCTCATTTGGCCTTTTGCTTAGTTACGTGAATTAGAATGGATTCTGGGCTGTCGGTGCCTGAAATCTGTTTGCAGCCTGTTGATTTTTCGAAGGTGAATCTGGATGTGATCGAGGCGTGGGTTATCACGAAGGTAAGAGAATAGAAGGTCTGATCGGTTATTATATTCAGTGAAATAGGGATTGAAATCGCATTTCCAGTGAATACCGGAACGGCGAATATGATGAAAAGATGTATCGTTGCTAATTGCTAACTCTCAGCTATCCGAATATACAGATGATGATATCATTGTAGACGTTGTGATTGAAAATCTGAGATCCAGCGAGGTAAGTGTTGTCTCGGAGAGTTTGGGGTGATTTCATGATTCGGTAGTTTGTATTAGAGGGCTCATATGGTGTTCTGAGTGGCATTGAACGGATGTTTGCGTTGGAAGTGCTAACACATTTGACTACAGCCTGACTCTGTTGTGATTTACCAGGGGCTCTACAGCTTTTTGCCAGATAAAGCACGATCATTCATGGAAAAACTATGGACATTACTACTATCAGCACAGAAGGATGAGAATGGGGGTATTCCTCGTCAATTGATTCAGAGAGGAAAGATACGAAATGGTCGATAGACTTATCAAATGACTATCTTCTCTTCATGAAGAATAATCCATGCCTTTGAAGCATAATACTCCTCACGACTTGATGTTTCCTCTGATTTCAAGCCGAGCATCCTAAGCAACCTTGTAGCATCTGTAGGGGAGCTCAATTTCATGATATCTGGGTTTGCATTGGAGTCGATCAGTTGTTTGGCTTTTTGTTTCAAAGACTCTGCCAGATCATTCTTGTATCCAGTACAAGACAAATGTTTGAGACTCTCTGTGAGATAAATCCATAAACTTTCAGTTCGTGAACCCCAATCTGCAGACATATAGTCTATTATTGAGCTCAAATCTTCAATCTGCATTGACAATCTCGAACTTTCAGCACCAAGGCAGCTCCTGTTTTTGCTTTTCCATATGAGTATCCTATCGATCAAACTCCTATACAAAAGATGTCCGTTCATCACAGAGTCTGTGCTGCACTGAGTGATTATATGTAATGGCGAGAGTACACAGGGATCTATTTCATCATCTAGTAAAGATAACCATAACCGGAAAGACCAGGAAGAGTTATCTCTCAAGTGTTTAAAACTGAAGTTATCGACCTTCTCCTTCACTATTTGATAGAATTCTGCAAACGTGCTTGAATCAGGTGAGAGTAATTGCTCGATTTTCACAAGCCATCTGGCATACGACCACGCATAGTAGTTCATATAATGCTTTTCAGCTGACGGTAGAACTACACTAGTGAATTCTTGTACTAGTAGACTTTTATATATATTCCAATCATTGACAGAGCTTGTAGGCCTTTCTAGCACAAGTGCTAGTATCAATGACCTGCGATAATGCCATAGAACTGAGGATTTATTGAACTTAGACAATGAGGATCGTAAAAGCGGTTTAATGAAGTTCAGTTCCAGCTTTACCCGATCAACGCTCAGGTTATCAATATAGAAGCCTCGCGTCACAGTCTCAGTCTCAGCATCAGTTCCTTCTTGCAGAACTATACTAATTCCCTTAAATGTATGTCTGTATCTTCTTTTCACATTGGTGTAGTTCTCATAGCTCGTATAGAGTAGGGCTAGCGAGGCCGCGTTGACCTCGTACGCTGTCAAAGATTGTCTTATCAGAATGTTTCTAGCTGTAAGAAACAATTCCACGAAAGTTTTCTTAGAAAATCCCATAATATTAGGACCCTCTATGAACTTCTTATTCTTCATCTCCGGGTTTGACTCGAGAACAAAATCAGGTATAAGTGTCACTTCTTCACTAATACTGTTAGCATTCAGACAGAGAATAAGAAAATAAGAGAATTGATCAGGAAAACTGCAATTGCATACATAATAGAAGTGCCGTTTGTTGGAACATCTCTGCAACGGCTGAGCAGCAGTTCATGAAGTTCCTCCACCAGAGATTTCACATCTTTTCTATCACATTCATGTTCGTTACCAGGCATATCTCCCTGCTCCGCCTTTCCTGAATCGCAAGGTACGTCATTGACCATTCTAAATCACACCTAGGCTATCGAAAAAGTCCCTTGTATCTGCGTATTTCACTATCAATTGACTCCATCGCGGGTTCGGGGTTCCTGTGGCTCCTCTGCTTAGCTCTACTTTGGTATCTTCCCAGTTCAGCTCACACCGTCAGCACACACTTCAGAACAGCGAAAACAGCAAGTAAGGTAAACCTGACGCCAATAAATCAGATTCCCACCACGTATCACGTAGAATACTCCATTAAATGACCAAATATCATCATTATTTTTATTCCTACGGTATCAAAATGATAAATCAACCAGAACCCGAGAAAGGGTCTGAGCCAGGCCCAGCTCATCCAGGCCCAGCCCAGACCCTCTTCCTCCCAGATAACCAATCTCGAGCTGAACACCCATACATTGCTTCCCCAAGTTTCGGAGCAGATGGAATCGATGAATGGCTACTTCGGAAACAGGATGTGATACGATATGATGAGAGAGTGCGATTGGAAAGGCTTTGGATGGGCAGTTTTGTTCATATTTGCTGGTAGGGTTTTACGATAGTATATATTGAGACCTAGTATTAATTTCCCAGCCATGGTCGATGAGATATTCACAGTGAGTTACAGCGAAGGAGATCCCCGTTGCTTTTAACGGTACTGCCATACTGACTTTTATACTTGCAGGTCCCACCTGTGGCATCGCCATGGAAGGACGGCCCAGAATTTTTACCTTCACTTGTAAGTGGCTGTGAGCTGGTGTGTAATGCAGCTTTTATTTATTCAACCTACTGACAATATGGGACTCTAGCTTTCAAGGTCTCGCTCAAGAGAGGTTATTTTGAAGGAGGTTGATGTGAAAGGAGCAGAAGCTTTTGATGATGACTTCCTTAAAGTCCAATTACAACCACTATTGAAAACCCAAACACATACTGTGTCTTCTATCTTGTCAGGTTCTGAGACTGCTGTTGAAAGGCTGAAAACTTACAATATTGTAAGAGACGCTAGTATCGAATTAGAGACAATCTCTGAGAGCAAAGAGAGCAGCCCTTTAATTGTGAAAGCTGTTATCAAGATTGAGCCTTCTATTGTTGACACCGTTAGCATTCAGACGCATACCAATGATGGGTTTGGGGCATTTGGGTTGAATTACCTGAATAATAATATGTTTGGCAATAGTGAAGTATTACAACTCAATGGCTTCTTTGGGCAAAGACCAGACTCTAAAGCCTGTTCAGCGACTTTTGTTAAACCTTCTCAAATTTCTGGCAGCTCTCGATTCAAGTTAAACGCATTTTGGACTTCTGCAGATGCTACATGGGCATCTCATAAGCAAACTAACTGTGGGATGATTGCAAGTACGCTGAAAATATTCAAAAACTTTGGTCCTTTCACTAGTGCAGAGGTTGGAGTTAGCTCTGTCGTTCGTAATATCACTGGTGTTGCTACTGCCGCAAGTGACTATGTGAAAAGGGATTCTGGACGGTCAACGAAGACCAGTATGTTCGGTTCGTTGTTTGCCAATAACCTCAAGTATTCGTCTGCATTTGTTACAGGTGGTTCGTTTTTCAAATTGGAGACGGAATGTGGCTCGCTGCCCAAATTCAGGGAGGATATCGACAAAAGTGAAACTGAAATCTCAAAAGTTGCTCTCTTTGAAGAGAAATTCTTGAAAGTTCAGTTTTCATCTCTGTTTGCCGGTTCGTTTCTCAAGGATATGTTAACTCTGTCTATGAACTTCAATGCTGGTGCTCTTTCTAGCCTCGATCCTTCTAATCACAATACTCATATTTCGGACAGGTTTTTCCTGGGAGGACCGGAGTCGATAAAAGGGTTCCAGAGGAATAGAATCGGGCTTAGTGATGGGACGGAGTACATTGGAGGTGAATCGTTCTTATCTGGTGGAGTTACACTGTTTTCTCGGATACCTAGAGTAAATCCGGCTTCGCCTCTGCGATTACAATGTTTCGTTAACGGTGGTGATTTGTATTCTCTTAAAGATCTCAAAGGGGCAGTGTCATCAGTTGAAGGTGTTCAATCCATTTTCAAGAATCTAGCATACTCTGCAGGCATGGGTTTGATTTATAAGTCGGATACCACGTCGGTCGATTTGAGCTACTGCATTCCTCTGACAAACAGACCGTCCGACACATCAAAGCCCGGTCTGCAGTTTGAGGTATCCATTTTTGGATTTTAGTATACCAGGTAGTTATTGATTTGTCATTTATTGCATGTATTTAGTATCCTTCGTCAAACATATATGTATACAGCTAGCTGATCAGTATCAGTCTACAACTTAGGCTTGGCCACAACAGTGGTGGTGCGCAGGACTCTACGCGAAATGCGATTATCAATCATATCAGTCATACTGTTTACTGCCAGCTCTTTTATTTTCTGCTAAATACAATTTGTATCTTATAAATAGTACTGAATAGATCTCTCATTGATTCGTACTCGTGTGACTTCATAGGCTTCCTCACTATGAAGTCTCACCCTGGTTTGTCCTTGAAGAAGTTGAGACCCCAAGTTAAATGATTTCTCGATGATCTTTGAAAAGTACCCTTAAAAGATGATTCGATGAGTTATCATGATGGATTGATGAGATTATTTACATTGATCATCAGAAAGTAGATGGAATATTACTTTTTGATCTTATGAAGCTGATTACCCCATCACTAAACATCACTTTGAATTATTTTGCATAATCTAATAGGCAGTTAGCATGCATTGGAGGCATCAGATGTTTCAATGCCGGCCATTCTCGGTAGTCACTTCTAGGCTTCGTTATGATACTCCAATACAAAGCTCATACAAAAAGGTGATGAGCGGTATATCGTCTCAGGGTATGTGTGCAGCCTGTGTAGGAGATTGACCGCGCATGTGTACTAACATTCACAGCCATGATACTTCTTGTCTCGACGTCCAAGGCTGAGAGAGGTATGACATTATCATCAGCTACATCTCTATCGGTATCGCCAACTCCATTGATTCAATTTAATCTTCAAGTCCCTAGTAGTACTTCTTCTATACTACACGAGGCGAAGCATTTTTCTCTAAATATACTACCTCCAACAGAGAGGTCCGTTGACTTGTGTCGATTGTTTGCCTCGGGGGAGAAAGGTATTAATGAGGCAAAATTGGATGGATTTGATCCCTTTCAGACTGATGTAAAGTTCAGGGCTCGATCCTCGATGGATAAATTAGAGGAACATCATAAGAATCATGAAAATATAGTCGTATCGCCTGAACAATTTGATGAATGGGATAAAGCAGAAATAAGTACTTTGAAGGAACATCATATTCCAACAATCCGTTCGGCTGTAGATGTGTTATATTGTGAGAAGCTTAACGTGTTCCGTGTACACGATCATGAAATATGGATTGGAAAGGTTCTTGGCATAGAGCATCGTGCGACGCCAAAGGGGGGTGTGTTATTTCACAATCATAGGTTTCATCAAGTTGGGTCACCAATTGGTAATTCCGGTGACGTCCGTGAGGTATGTGATGTTGCAGAAGATGCTGCAGCAGGGGATATGGAAGGAAAAGACGAGATTAAATCTGGGGAGTAGTAGGCCTTGGTCGTGGAGGGCTCGACTGGGTTAACAGCTTAACGCTTGGGGGAGAACACTCATGAAGTACGGGATTTTACTTCAAAATGGTTCCTTTCAGAACTGAAGGGATTATATGTATATCAAATAGTTCATTATCTCATAATGCATAATAGAATAATGGAAAAGGGAATGCGTTATTTCTGAAATAAATATAGTGCTTCACGGATCCACATCAATCCTCCGACATAAGATTCTTCGCATTGATGTGATTCCGCAATTGGAAGATGACTTGCTTTCGCTCTCGAACACTCTCAAGTTTCGTCTTCAATTCTTCCTCCTTTTTATGCAGTTCAACTTCTCGCCTCTTTGTTTCGGCTTCGCGAGAAGTCATTATCTTCCCGATAAGATCATTTTGAAGAGCGTCTAAAGCCGTCTCTATGTCTTGTTTGTCGTGAAGCTCAGGCTTACTCGTTGCAGCTTGTACCTTCCGTATCCGTGACTTGCTTTTCTCCTTCCTTGCCAACATGTTCTTCACCTCCAGTTCTAGAACATCAATTTTGAGGCTTTGTTTTAGAGCTTTAGATTCTTTATCCATTTTCAGCTTTGCATCTTTATAATTCCTCTCAAGATCTTCTACTATCGCCCGTTCTTTATCCAACTCAGAAAGCTTAGCACTTGTCTCTTTCTCCAATTGAACAATTCGATCATGGTGTTGGCCTAAATCCTCTTCTATGTGTTTCAAATTAGACTCAATACCTTGTTTTGTCTTTTGAGCCTTCTCGCCATTCATCATAAAATCTTTCGTTCTTAAACTTTCAATGTCCTTTGTTAAATTATTGATATTCTTGGTATGTTCTTTTCGAATTGACTTAAGCTCATTCCGAAGTTGTGTAAGACGTTTTGTGAATGTGTCAAAACTTTTGGCGATAGTAGTCTCGATGTTTTGTGGCTCTACTGATCCTGTCAGATCTTCATTGCCGTCCTCGGAGGCAGTAACAACCCGAATAGTTTGAGAAAAAATTGCTGGTGAAAAGAGCTCAACCGTTATGCAATAGTTGGATCCAGATTCCAAGCTTGCAACCACGAGATTGATAATACGATGCGAGACCTGCGTATCGCATTCGTCAACTGAATTCGTTTTGTCATTGGATGAAGTCGGTACCTGTTTCTCTCCGATAAGAACCATTGGCCATTCCATTCCATTAACTAAAATCCTGAGATCACGATCAAAATCCAGAGAGCCTCCAAACATCCAGATCTCAAGCTCGATACAGACAATGGTTTGACTAATGTAGGAAGCAAACAGACAACCCTGGATACCGAAATTGGTTTCCTTCTCTGTGCCAGAATGTGTCTCTGGATTCCCGATGATTTTCATCATACTCAACTCGCTGCTCTTATTGCCAGAAAATACATTTTCAGTGAGTAAGCGTAAAGCGCCTAGAAAAGACATTACCGGAGCATTCTGTCTTACCGCTAACAACCTCTTAGCAGTAAGTGATGATTGAGGAAGATAAGGGCCGTTTAATTCACATTGTCTCTTCCGGGAAGAGAGTAATGTCAAGACAGGACTTGAATTCATCTGTATACTATGATTATTTCCATCCAAACGGACATATGCTGCAGCAAGAACTGAGCCTGGATGCAAGTAAAGCTTTCCATCAGAAAGTACCCGAAAAATGCTAGCCATTACTGTTGCGTCTGTTCCTACAACGTGGCATTTCTCCGTCGTCTTTCCGGAGAGGTAACGTTCCAGGTTCACCATGCTAGTTACAGACTCGTGAACCTCTTTGAGGATAGAAGGTGGTAAATACCCTTCAACCACATCGGTACGAGCTTGCCGAAGTACTCTTCGCCAGGATTTCGGGTTGTTTCCATCGTAACTGAATACGTGAATATTATTCTGTTCGTCCGCATAATAACAGTTCCGTAAACGCACTGGTCTATCACAGATATTGGCAGCATAAAAGGACACCGTTGGGAGTCTATCTTGCAGCAATACAGGAATCGTTAGGCAGCTACCAGTCCTCGGAAAAATAGTCTGATCCAACAGTAAAAGCTCACCTAGTTCTGATATTCCGGGTTCCCTTGAAATATCTGGTGTTTCACCTTGATCTGTCAGCCTGTCAGTACTTGTAGAGTAGTTGTAGGAAACTTTCAGTTTCGAGAATGAAGAAAGATGTGAGTTTGAATTGGTGTTCAATTTACCAGTAGTTGTTGCCAGATCCATCAGTTCAGAACGAGTATCACGTATTTGGTTCGGTCTAAATAGCATAACCTCTTTCTCATCACAATGTTCATCAATGACAGATTCTGTTTCCTCGTAGAGGGTCTCCCATAGCCATTCCTTTGAAGCTTTTGGCATCGGAATTCTCCATAAGAGATACCTTATCAGAGCATTGACGGAAGGCTCTAAGCACAATATACAGAAATGCAGTAAAATGAAATAATAAACCAAGTCAAGTATTTGAACTGCCAAAACAGCGCAAAATGACAATAAACGGTCAGCCTGTAGTACTGTGAATACCCCGAAAGAACCCATTGAATGTTTGTACTGTACGAGATCGGTAAAACTCCGCATCACAAAGTCAACAATCGTTCTCAGCTTGAACTCCCTTTGCAAATACACAATCATTCCCAGAAATGGGTACTGTGGCTGGGAATGAACCAACACGTTCCCACCAGGTACAGTTTTCTCTGACCTATAGACAGAGATCGCAGGACCCAATGGAGCAAGGAGTCGCTCAAGAATAACACTCTTGGGTAATTGGTCTGCGAAAAACAGCATACTGTGTGGGGTTAACTTAACTATGAGACCTGCCAAAATTAAATAAATAACTGACACAATAGTCGCATGAAAGATTGACGCCGAGTAGATATTTGAAACATCGCGCGACGTGTCTCTTAGCGAGATCCGTGCTCTTCCAGCTAGCGACCCGCATACTACAGCGTTGGCAAAGATATTTATATATGGCCAGGCATGAGGTGTGAGTAGAGATACTAGCATTGCAATAAACGCATGAACTGCAAACTTCTTGGTGAGCCAATGTAGCAATGATTTGACAGATAAATCGTTCTTATGAGGAGATGGAGACAGTACGCCAGTACGTGGATCATAGCACTGTACATTGGAGAATGGTGTATGAATAGGTGAATCTAAATCGACCACAGCAGGTGATTCCATCAACACTCTAAACGACTGGTGCAACGTACTGCTTGAATTGTTCCCGAGCCGTAACCTATGATACACTTTCTGCAGTAACGCTAGAGATACACGCATCACTTTGGCCTTTGAGAGCGTAAGCACTCCTGGAATCAAAGGATCAAATTCAGAATCTGTGGGTAAATCAGCTATTAATCGCAGGATGAATACGACGATTGCCAGCCATTTAGGAAACAACATCAACACCAGAAACAAGCACATAGTATCCCTCAGCGGGTCAGGAAACAGAAACCCATCTTCTGTGGTTCCCAAAGCATTTGCTGACACCCCTGTTGGCGTGTTAGAAGAAGACAAATTATTATTCTCTGTAGGACCTGTAGCATGAGGCGTGGCTACTGGAGAAATGGTACGACCCATACTGTTAGCACGCACACGTGCACTCAGGCTTGATCCCTTCCCTGAAGAAATGACTGCCATCCTGTATCATGAAAAGTGTTGTAGAAAGTTGAGTAGTTCTGTTTTGTAAAATGTCAATCGAGCTGTAGCAGGTAAAAAAAAAAAAAGGGAAGACGAAAAAAAAAAGGTCTGGCCGGACCTTCCAGAAGCTCACCCTTCTGGTTCGGCCGCTGAAATGATACTGTTGTTCTGCCCTATTTCAGCACTGTATTCAATGTTTGCAAATTTCAGCTTGATATTGGTTTATGAAAGTGCAGAGTTCACTGTTCATAGTTTTCTTATCTATTTCTCGTGCAATGAGATTGAAAAGCGTAGTTCCCTGATCTTCCTTGGGAAACTCTGGGATATTCATAAAAGTATCAAGACTGTGTTTATCAAGTCAAGATTATCGCTAGCGAATTTTAGTAGCTTCACTGGTTTACAACTAAGTAAGCTGTAACGACAAAGTAAATAAGCACATAATGAAGGATGAAAAACATCGTATAGCTCATCAAATATGTTTCCCGTTTATTTGCTAAAAGTAGCAGTGAATAGAATGTGTCATGATATTGTGTACCCTGTTATGGGACACACACTTAAAAGCCATGAATAGAGGTTTATTTATTCCTTCTTCAGTTCTAGCTGGCTGTCTGTTATTTTTATTTTTATTCTTATTTTTATTTTTATTTTTATTTGTTTATTTATTTATTTCTATTGCTTCTATATATATTATTCCTGGCTTTTAGAGTGCCGAGTTGCAGTAACCGATGTACCTTTGACCCGATTATTCGGTTCCAACCGGTTGTATTTTCCTATTACGTGATGATTATTTAGCCTGGGAACTCATCATGTATGCCGAGCTTCGTAGCGTTTCGAGGGAGGAATATTGAAATTCTTAACGTGGTACCACGGTAGATCTGATGATGCATTGAACTTCAGTCTGGTGGTTTGACTAGCGTCTTATATGCATCTTTGTTTTAATTGATCTGCTTGTTGGACGGCTCAGTGAGTGACTGTGCGAGACAGAGTGTACTGGGATGTCGCATACTCTTCAGGCTATCAGATATGAGGATGATCCTCCTCGATTAGAGATTTTGGATCAACTACTTCTGCCTCATGTCACTAAGTACATCCCCGTATGCAATACGCAGGATGGATACGATGTGATTCACAAGATGCAAGTGCGCGGCGCTCCTGCTATTGCAATTGTAGGAGCTCTGTCACTTGCTGTAGAGCTTGAGTCTGTTTCGCAAGAAATCAAACCGGAGGAACTGGCTGAACTTATTATCAACAAGCTTAACTTTTTGGTTACGTCTAGGCCAACAGCTGTAAACCTTTCGCAGTCCTGTGAGCTGCTCAAAGATTTAACCACACAGTTGGTTCAAGAGTCGCAGTCTACTCAGGATATAATCAAAGCTATCCAAGCAAGATGCAAGAAAATGCTGATAGATGACTACGATGATAACAAAAGAATTGGGGAATTCGGAAAGCAGTTTATGTTATCCCAAATTTCTGAGTCTGAAACACCATTCTCTGTTGTCACAATCTGCAATACTGGGTCTCTGGCCACGTCGGGTTACGGTACAGCTCTAGGTATCATCAGAGCTTTACACGAGGCCAAATTACTACAACAGGTCTACCCTCTGGAAACAAGACCTTACAATCAAGGAGCTCGTCTTACTGCGTACGAGCTGGTGTACGACCAGATTCCTGCGACCCTGATCACGGATTCAATGGCCGCAAGTTTGTTCCGTGCTCATCCAGAGATCAAGCTTGTAGTTGTAGGTGCTGACAGAGTTGCAGCGAATGGTGATACAGCCAATAAAATCGGCACATATCAACTGGCTGTTTTGGCGAAATATCATAATGTGAAATTTGTCGTTGCTGCCCCAGTTACAAGTATTGATCTGTCTACCAAGTCTGGTGACGACATTGTCATCGAAGAAAGGCCGGCCGACGAACTCACCAAAGTTTCCGGTGTCATTCGAGATGCTGAGAATAACATTTCCACATGCAAAGTGGAGGTTGCGGCACCCGGCATCAAAGTATGGAATCCAGCATTTGATGTAACCCCGAAGGACCTAATAGACGCTATAGTGACTGACAAGGGGGTCGCTGTAAAGAACGAAGATGGCGATTTTCAACTCGACAAACTTGTCAATTCACGATAGATAGATATAATATAACAATATAATAATAAATTCTAGAGTAAACCGGCGAAAAAGTCTCTTTTTTATTGTATCCTGTTGTATCCTACCATATGATTGAAACACCATGTCTCATCTCGTGAAATCTCCATACATTTCACTCTTCTAGGCCTTCGAAGAAACCATCTATTTCTTACAAACCCTCGCCCTCTTCACTTCTGGTGAAAATAACATCCATCCAGTTTCTGATCAGCAAAGTGGATATAGGTCACATGGGGTATGAAGCTTAGTCTCATGGCACACATATTTACAGTCTTTCTTTGCTGCTTCTTGTGCTCATGTCTAGTGCTCTCGGCAGAGTCTGGGGAGCCTGATTGCTATTCAGAGGTGTTTGAACCATCAGAGGAGTGGCGGCCCGTGAGAGAAGGGCAGGAATTACCAGCTGGACTTCACATTAGAGTGAATCTTGAGACAGGATTGCGCGAAGCGAAACTAATGAAAAACGGTGATTCAGAATCAGGTGCGGGAGATATTGGAGGTTTGGTTCAAGTATTGGATTCTGATCCTTCCCCGGAAACTGAACCTCAAATGGAGTCTGTGCTGTCTGAAAGAGGTGGGAAGCCTTTGGCTACTTCGTCTTTGGACGGGGCGGCTGTTATAAATGCTCTCAATACGCTGGTTACTTGGAGCACACAACCGACGGTGCGATTGCCAGAGGTGGACGAAGCGTTAAACACACTAATTGACTTATCACACGATTCGGAGTATGGAGGTGTTATTACAGAGCCAAAGTACTTGAAAGCTATGTTTGAGTTACTAGAAAGCGGCATTGATACCCCTTATAAAGAGAAGATACTTCGCATTATAGGCGCGAGTTTGCGAAACAATCCCAAAGCATTTGCCAACTCTTTCAAGATAAATTCAGTAGCGACACTGTTAAGGCTTATACAGGATTGCGACCCCGATATTACAACCAGGTATCTCTACGCTCTTACTGCTGCAATTCCTAGTACTGATTTGGAAGCTTTGAATGAGTTTAAACTAAATCATGGTGGCCAACTGATGAAGAGTTTGTTTACACATGGCGATGAAGCTATTAGGACGAAGATCATTAATTTTCTGGTCGACAGGTTCAACATGGATTCGTCAATTCTGACGTACATTGATACTTCTGTAAATAAGGGAGAGAGCAGTGAACCTACCGAGAAGGACCGCACGGAATCAGCAAAATGGTGGTTCTCTAACTTGCAGAAAGAGTTTTTGGATGTCAATACAGATAATGCGAGTTCTGGCAGAAATATAGGATACAGGAAAGCACTATTTGATCTCTTATCTATGATCAAGCAAAAGTATAAGAAAAGTATGAAAGTGGAAGACGCATTCCTTAGTCGTCTAGCAGAACTTTCGGAGTCTATCAGGGATAGCAAAACGAGAAATGAGCTGAACGATGAGGAGTTGGAGTTCAGAAAACAAATCAGGGAAGCTCGTCATCTGACTTTTGGCAATCCATTGGCTTGGAGGAAAGAGTTTGATGATGATTTGTGATTAGAGCTGAACAGTTTATCGATTCCCTATTTCCCGTTACTGTGTTATCTATTCTATACAATTTCATTCACATTAATATTCATCAGCTATTTGGGTTTGATTAATCCACCCTGTCTAAAAATTTTGGATCAACGCTTATTCTGTTCTTGAATTTTTCCCACCAATCGTTGAAATGCTTAAGGGATACTTTTCCCGAGATATCCTCAAATCCACTCAAATAATTATATGCATGTTGGATTATTTTGTTTGCCAATTCCGCGGTACCTTGAGGATTCATCTTGGCCAGTTCACCGGCTGTAAAATTATTACTGGTATTTGCTTTTTTCAGTTCTAGAGCCTGTTGCACTTCAGCTGGTTCAATTGATATACCAAGAACGATCGAGAAATCAGGATATGGCAGGCCCCCAGGCGGTACAGTTGGCTGATTATTGGATATTTTAAACAACGCTGATGGTTTCGCACTCGAAATTCTGAGGATCCTTGTTAGAATCATCATGGTAATCACGAAACAAATTTCAAATCGTAACATACACTCCTAGTAACTCGAAATCTTTCCCCGGTAGCTGAAAATACACGGACGCGACGTATGAGGGGTCAAGGGTAACTTTGTGAGACTGTCAGTACACTTCCACTTTAGATATGAGCTTCTACCATTAATACGAATTAAACCTACCTCCTGGTAATAAGAAAACTCCAACATGGTGTATATTTGAGGCATTTGGGATAGTCAACATAAACCTGTTAACATCGACTTGCTGTAGCTCTGTCATAACTTCATTATTGTTAGCATAACTCGTATCCTGTGCCGTGTTTTATCCATTGACATGAATATTATCAATAAGGTAGGTAACATTAGAACATACCAGGCCTGCCTGAGCATAGAACACCAAACATAGACATGGTTCAGTTCACTCTAATCAATGTATATAGTACTTTAATCCCAGCAGATATCGAGCTCTGTCTGTATAGTGTCAATCGCTGTGAGCTCTTCAAACGTTTCGTTTATCATAGGACTTATCTAACCTGTGTTCAGGTACTTCCAAAGGGCAACATCTTTCAGATTGAAAAAGACTCGAATCTGGTGAATGAACCGAGAATTGTGTGCAAAAGAACGTTTCCTATTATCGTAGATCAAATTACAATGGTTTTCATCATACCTTGTGAAACTTCATGATTCATATCGACATCTCATCCCTCGACGAGGTTCCAAATCTAGAAGGAACTTCATCTTCCAGTCTCACGACAAGATCTAGAATATTCCATTAGCACAAGCAACTCACATTTTGGGAAGCGCGAAACGGTGCGGTACCTGAGCACCTTGGGTCTCAACTCGTGTCGGCAATTTTTCATAACGTTTATTCCGAGAACAATTTTTCACGGTTTTATAGAACTCCTCTCCCAGAGTACAGGCAGAAGATGAATGAGGGTAGAATGAGGTTAATTGAGGTTATAGCAGATTTTATAATGTCGAAAGTAGTATATATTGTTAGTAGTTGAAGCCTACTGACGTTGAGCACGTGGATCAGTTGGAGAAAGGGGTGATGGTGTTGTTTGAGCGTCCAGTCCTATGTCTATCTATATGAGAAGGACGATGCCGCGTTGCTAGTCGTTCATGACTTTATGAGTGTAAAGTCATGTAATACTGACAGTAGTCGGGGTTCTTGTGTAGGTAGGATTTCTGGAGAGTTGAATGGCACAGCTTTGGTGGAACCAGCACCCGATCTTCATTGATTGACGGGACAGCAAAGATAGTGGATTTACCTAAACACTTAGAACTGTTTTACTACAAGTTCTATTGTTTTTCGTGGTGTATTCACTGATACAGTTGTCCTAGAATAAAACGGAGTACATATTTTCCATTTTTCTTCATCACGCAAGTGGTATTCTTCAAAAGAAAGTGAATATGGGAAAGAATCTACCGTCACATAGTCTTCGCTTGGCAGTCAAGCTGGTTTATAATCAAATTTATATATATTAACTACCAGTTTATGTAGATAATTTTGTAATCGTCGTAGAATTCAACTTATCCAGTACATTATCTTCTCATGAATCCCAGAAACTCGGTCAGAAAAATTTCTGTCCCATAAGGCACTGACCATAAAATCGCGTCGCGATGGTTAACTAAACGCGTCATCTTGATCGTTTGGCGTACGCTAACATCTGAGTGCCACGCGAGTATATATTGAATGAAGAGGTAAATGGGGACAAATCTCAGTTAATTATCTGGTTATTTGCTTCTATATTTACTATCATTTTGTCTTGTTAGTTTTTGTTCGCCCAAAACTGTATTTCTCAGTGGTTTTTCATTACATTTGATCCCCTTGCTGCACTTTGTTCCGTGAAATTTGGTTAATTCGGTGGAATATGGGAATTAAAGGACTTAACCAGCTTATTGCAGACAATGCAGGGCTAGCAATCAAGCAGGCTGATATCAAGACGTTTTTCGGCCGAAAAGTTGCTATTGTATGTTAATATCGAGGTGCTTATCGGACATATATAGTATGAGTTCAAATACTAACAGATAACAGGATGCGTAAGTTTCTATTTAGCTATGTAATGTGTTATGCAGTGTGCTATGAGTAGTATGTGAGCTAACCAGTGATTGTTTACACAGTTCTATGGCTCTGTATCAGTTCTTAATTGCGGTCAGGCAACAAGATGGACAACAGCTGCTGAATGACGAAGGCGAGACGACCTCGCATCTGATGGGGATGTTCTACAGAACCCTTCGGATGGTTGATCATGGTATTAAGCCGTGTTACGTATTTGATGGTAAACCTCCGGTAATGAAATCAGGAGAACTCGCCAAGAGATTGGAACGACGTGAAGTCGCGATAAAGAAAGCAGAGGAAATTCAGGAAACTGGAACAGTTGAGGAGTTGACGAAATTTGAGAAACGAAAAGTTAAGGTAACTAAAGAGCAGAACGAAGATGCTAAAAAGTTGCTGAAATTGATGGGAATCCCATATGTTGAAGCACCGTGCGAAGCTGAAGCTCAAGCAGCTGTTTTAGCAAAAGCGGGAAAAGTGTATGCTGCAGCTTCGGAAGATATGGATACCTTATGCTATCAGCCACCGTTCTTACTGCGTCATTTGACATTCTCTGAGCAAAGGAAAATGCCTGTCAACGAGATAAAGTACAGCGATGTCGTGCAAGGGCTTGGCCTCACGTACGAAGAGTTCATTGATTTATGCATTCTATTGGGATGTGATTACTGTGAGACTATTCGAGGAGTTGGGCCGGCAACTGCATATAAACTAATCAAAGAACATAAAAGTATTGAGAACATTGTGGCCGCAATTGAGAGTGATCCAAAATCTAGGTTCAAAATCCCACCAGATTGGCCCTATGCTCAGGCCCGAGAATTGTTCATGCATCCTGAAGTGCTGGATCCTGAAACTATAGAATTGAAATGGGAAAAACCTGATACTGATGGCTTGATTGACTACTTAGTGAGGCAAAAGGGGTTTTCAGAGGATCGAGTTAAATCAGGAATCGCTCGGCTAGAGAAAAGTTTGAAAACAGCACCCCAAGGCCGTTTGGATGGGTTCTTTCAAGTGATCCCGAAGACGGCAGAGCAATTAGCCAAGCAGAAGAAAAATGCACCGGTGAAGAAAGCAAACAAAATTACAAAAGGCGGATCGTTCCGCAGGTCACGTTGAAGTGTAAATCTAAATCTAATACTCAATACCTTCTATATTTCATCCAGAGATGATTAAAACGAAGGAAAATGTACCATTATTTAATCGTAAATATTCTAATTGCATTTCTGTTATCTGATAATTTCGGTAACTCACACCTCCCGAATCACCCTATTGCGCGAGGAGACTTGATGTTAACTTTTAGTAGTGCATCGCTCTACATAGAAAATTTTTTGAATATTAAGTGAAAAACTGAGGTTTGCTTATAAAGATAACCAAGTAGTGAATAATGTGTTTATAATTTATGAAGTTTCGTTAATTTATAAGAATTCGGTAGATAAATTAACATGGGTCGCAAAGCTAAAGGAAAACAGGGGGTTCCCCCCACTTTAGATGAGTTTAACACTCTTTATAAGAATGGGAAAAGCAGTGATAAGGTACCTAAGAGGAAACGAACCGGCACCGCTGAAGCGCAAACTTCTGAGAGCAAATCTGCTAAAAATGGCAATAAGAAGTTGAAATCTAATGGCTCCTCGAAAAGCTCGACCAAGAAGCCTCGTTCTTCGGTTGAGGAGTCAGATGAAGTCGATTTTGCAGCCGAAGATCTGGATGATAAGGATCTTGAACACTTGGAGAAAGAAAAGATGCGTTTGTTCGATGATAGTGAAGAAGAAGGCTTAGATGTGTTGGATGGTGATGATGAATTTGACGATGTTTCAGACTCTGATATTGAGAGTGGAGATGACTTTCTTGATTCCGATGATGAGCAGGAGAAACCACTGTTCAGTGATGACGACGAAGATGAAGAAATTCTCAATGCGGCTAATATGGAAGCATTATCTCGACGATTGGATCAAGAGAGTCACGAAATTGAAGAGGAGGCAGAAAAAGAGTTGCTGGACAATGCTGAACCACAAGCAGTTATTCTTCCCGAGAATGCGGATGAAGCTGACGTTAATGAAGATATCACTCAGGTTAGAACCAGAATGCTTGAAATTGTTCGAGTTCTAGAAGATTTCAAGAACCTTGCTCAAGATGGAAGAAGTAGAGCTGATTACACAGAGCAATTACTACATGATATATGTAAATACTTCGGTTACACCCCTTATCTTGCTCAAAAGCTTTTTGAGTTGTTCAGCCCGTCTGAAGCGATAGAGTTTTTTGAAGCTAACGAAATTGCCCGTCCAGTTACTATAAGAGCAAACACTCTGAAAACTAGAAGAAGGGATTTGGCTCAAATGTTGATAAATCGTGGTGTTAACCTTCAGCCTATCGGTAGTTGGACGAAAGTCGGTCTTCAGATATTTGACTCTCAGGTTCCAATAGGAGCTACGCCTGAGTATCTTGCAGGATATTATATTTTGCAGGCTGCTTCATCGTTTCTTCCTGTCATGGCATTGGCTCCTCAGGAGAATGAACGTGTTCTTGATATGGCAGCTGCTCCAGGAGGTAAAACGACTTATCTGTCTGCTCTAATGAAAAATACTGGATGCATTTTTGCCAATGATTCCAATAAACTGCGTACAAAGTCACTCATTGCCAACATTCACCGGCTTGGCTGTAAAAATACTATTGTCTGCAATTATGATGCTCGAGAATTTCCGAAAGTCATAGGTGGATTTGACAGAGTACTGCTGGATGCCCCTTGCTCGGGAACCGGTGTCGTATCAAAGGACGAAAGTGTTAAAGTTTCAAGAACGGAAAAGGATTTTATTCAACTGCCACATCTACAAAAGCAGTTACTGCTTTCAGCTATTGACTCAGTTGATGCAGACTCGGCAACAGGGGGTTATATTGTGTACTCGACGTGTTCCGTGACTGTGGAAGAGAATGAAGCAGTTGTGGATTATGCATTGCGGAAAAGGCCTAATGTTACATTGGTGGATACAGGATTAGAGATTGGAAAGGACGGATTCACAAGTTTCAGGGGAAAACATTTCCATCCATCTTTGAGTTTGACAAAACGATACTATCCTCATACGTACAATGTGGATGGTTTCTTTGTAGCCAAATTCAAGAAAACCGGTCCCAGCCCGCATGATAAGTCGAAGGATGGTGCTAAGGAGAAGGAAGACATGGCCCGTAGTGAATCAATTATTCGAGGCGACTTTACTGAGTTTGATGGTGATGAAGATAAGAGAATTATTGAGAAAAATCTGACTAAAAGGTTACGAAGGAAAGGTTTGGATCCTAAAAAGGTGTTGAAGAAATAGTGAGAAATACCAACATCAATCACTTTTTCTTGAATTTACTGTACAAAACACTTATTGGTAAGTCGATATAATAGAATAACATCGATCTACACAATTTTCACATATATAAACCGACTCGTAGTTCCGTAAGTTTTGATTGTAATCGTTCCCGAGTCCGCATAAGCTACAAATGAAGACGATATAGGAAGTTTGGTAGTATTTAATTAGATTGTTCTACTTTCTCTTATCTGACACCTCTTTCCATAGTCCTGTCCTCTAATTCTCTTCTGCTATATAATACACTATCTCCTACTCGTCTCTCCTATGCCATACTCTTTCCTACTCCTCATACCTTAGTACTAATCCATTCGGCTATTCTATAATTCTACATCAACTGGCAATTTTCACAGTCAGTTTCTGCCTTTCTCCCACTTCTCACAAAGTGAGCAAACGATAGGCAATCCCCTCATCCTTCAGTGCCTGTTCGTCAGAGCCAGTCGTGAATAAATGAGCGATCATACCACAGAAATATGCATGTCATGCTAACAGTTCAACGAGTGAAATTTAAGAAATAGTAGAATCTAATAACCGTACTTTATGTAGATCATAGCTTTTCATCATGTTTTGTTTTTTATAATGAAACAAACCGGAACTGGAAATTGCGGTAAAGTACATGCTGATATCATTAGTACATCAATAGCCAGTCAAGCGGTATACCCCCACACCATTTATACCTGCTAATTCATAAACTATCGGTTTCGAGCCTTCTTGACAGTTTGCTCGACAACTTCCGACTTCTTGGAAACAACAGAGAAGTATTCACTCAATGTTTTTTCAGTTGGCCTTTTTACCCCACTCTTGAGTGTTCGTTTTTTATCGTATTTCCGTTGATATTCATCCCGCTCTTTAGCCCCAAGCTCTTTTAATTCTGCTGACTTGGCTAGAAATTCTTTATCATCTTCCTTTCTCCCTACAAGCCATTCCAATAATTTAATTTCCTCTCCTCTAGAACTGTCCCCTCCGTTTGAGTCCTCAGGAGTTTCCAAAACCATTGGCAACCCATGGAACCTCTCGTCATTTACAATCTAGATTAAAGCTGTTAGACAGAATATTACACCATTTCCATAAACCCGCAATTAATCATACCCGTCGAAAACAATCAAGTCCTAAAAATCCCCAGCCGATGCGTTGATGGAGATCTCTGTTAGCACCACATGGTGCTTTCGAGTCATTCAAATGTAAAGCAGACAAATATTTAAAGCCAATTTTTTGAGAGAAAAGTGACCAGAAACTTTCATAGCCTTCCGCTGTACTGATATCATAACCTGCTGCAAATGTGTGACAGGTATCTATACAAACACCTATTCTTGATTTATCTTTCACCGCTGATATGACTTTCTCAAGATCAGTTATATCAGATCCTATGAGGTTTCCATGGCCAGCCATATTCTCCAATACTATCTTTACGGTGTTCGTTTGCTCGATAGCCCTGTTGATACAACTTGCCAGGTTTTTCAAGGCTTCTGCATGATCTGATCCAAGATCTGATCCTGGACTTTGATACTGTTAGTTTTAACAGTTGATTTTGCATACACAAGAGATTTGAAACCTCTTCGTATGTAGGACTCCGCGCTACTCACTGAAAATTATAAAGGCCAATACCTAAAGACTCGCATCGCTGCAAATCATCCAAAAAGCTATCAAACGACTTCTTGGCCTTGATTTCATCAGGATTAGCTAGATTTATGAAGTAAGACCCATGTGGTAGAATATCCCTGAAAGATGTTAGAGTACTGTCTGTAGAGTGTATAGGAAAGATAGAGAAATAACAGGACTTACTTAGCAGGATCGTAGTCAAACTTTTGGCACTTCTCTTTGAAACTTTCTATATCCTTTTCTTTATAACTAGGAGAAGTCCATCTTTTGGGGTTTTTCAGGAAAATGGCAAAGCAATTTGATCTAACAGAAAACATTAGTTGATTTCCTTCAACAGACCCTACGGTACGGAGATCAGTTGCTCTAATACAACAGGCCATACCAGTTAAATCTTACCCAATATCTATAGCATTATCGACTGCGTTGTGAATACCACCGGCTGTGGCAACGTGAGCCCCAATTTTCAACTCTCGGTTTATCTTCCGTGTAAATCTGAATGGCATTTCGCCCGCGGGGAATCAAAAAAAAAAAAAACAGTTAACAGTCCTAAGATCAATAGGAGATATCTACGATTTATACTGTCCACGATATAATAGCTCGGATCCACTGAATAATACCAGTTCTTCTATGCCCTTATAATGTAATTAATTTCTTTGCTCTCTTATTTCTCCCATTTTTAAGCAAAAACAAGAGCCTTGATGGCCAAGTTGGTAAGGCGTAGCACTAGTAATGCTAAGATCACCGGTTCAAATCCGGTTTGAGGCATCTTCTTTTTTTTCTTTTTCAATTTTCTTTTTATTAATTTTACTACCATGCTTTCTTATATAGTTCTGATAGAATTTATTCTATATTAATATAAATGCTCTATTACCATTTTATTAATTATCTATTCATTGTAATCACATTAAATCAAACACCGAGGTCAATGAGGAGTTTCTCATGATGGTCCGAATGTTAAAAAATAGATCTGTTCGGTGTCGCATTTACTCCCCATCGAACTTGAAGTAGCCTGAGTCTATTAATTCCTTCACAGATGTCACTGGCTTGCCCTTGTCTTGCTTGTAAGCAATGGCGCCCTCTTTAATCCCCTTGAACTGTAGTCGTACATTCCAGTCTTCTCCTTCCCATCGAACAGGAACCAATCCATAGTCCCCTTTTACTGAAACTATCATGTCATATAACATATTAGAATACTCCATATCAGCAGGTGATTTCAGGTCATGAAACTGTTTTCCACTGCCCGTGGAGCGCTCACGATCAGCTTCCCACTGTTTCATCTCCTCGAGCGGCGGTAGCTTGAGCCGGCCACTCCAAACACGAGCAACATATGCTGCTTGACATTCGCCCAGTCTTGTTGGTAAAACAAATCGAGGAAGCCCGATAAATGCCAGTGTTGGGTCTCTATAGTATATAAGCTGCAGATACAGTCCATGTACCTTTTGCCCGTCAGTTATTAGAGGGTGTTCACCCTCGTTGAGTGAAGACAGGTACGGATATGATTTTAAATAGCCAGTAGCAAATATAACATTGTCGATATCATGGAGCTCTGTTCCGTCAACTAGCTTGACACTTCTAGTCACATATTGAAACTCCTCAACATCCGCAACTGGTTTGATACGAGCGCTTTTACCTCCGGGCATAGAGTTTTCACTTCGACTTGACTGATAAACAGTTATGTCTGGGTATTGTGCCAATTGGTAAGCGATATCAGCACCACTGGCAGAATTTCCAATGACTAGCACTACTTTTCCTGAAAAATCTTCCGGTCGCCAGTAGTTCTTTGCGTGAAGGACAGAGTCCTTATACATACTATCCCATTCTTTCAAGCCTTTCTTCTCTGGGATATAAGGAACAGAGTAATTACCGGAAGCTGCGAGAACAAAATCATAGGATTCTGTCTGAATATCATCCGGAGCATCAAGTCTATGGTATTTAACTATCCACTTGTTCAGCTGTTTGTCTTTCCGGACATCCATTACATTAGTATTGAACTCGGTATAAGGAAGTACAGGTTCAGCATACCGCTGCATGTAGCGTAGCACGTCTTCTTTCTGGGCAAATAGGGGGACATGTTCAGGAAATGGTTCATCTTTATATGCCATTAGATTTGTTGGAACATTCGTATCCAGATATTTGTAGATCGCACTAGGCCAAACAATATCTCCTTTCTCATTGTATGCATAGTCACAATCTTTAGAGGGATCAGTACTTGGAACTGGTATAGAAGTTTTGACATTTCCATAGTTCCACAAGCCTCCAGAAGTAGATCGACGCTCAAACAACTTGATCTTTGAGAATGCATTCTCCGCTAAAAGAGCTTTAGCAGCAGCACATCCACACGGTCCAGCCCCAATGATAGCCACGCTCATGGACTTTGCATTTTCCCCTGTAGTTTCACTGTGTTTTCCATCATCACCAGCGTTAGTCTCTCCTTTCACTCCCTCCGTTTCACGCGCAAATGTCATATTGAACGAACAGTCCTCCACCAGTCGGAGGCTCAAATCAGCTAACAGAACGGAGAAACTTCAAGCAAGGAAGCAAACAACAAGCACTACGCCAACCAAATTTTTCGTTGAATATCTGTGCTAGCAGTTGACGAAAGACTTAGCTGTGGAAACTGGAGAACAGTAAGAGTGCAACATTCAACCCGTCGGGAAACTCATCGGGAAACCCGTCGGGAAACATGACGGAATCACTCATCTATTTAATCCCCAATTTGGGACGTAAAGTCTACGCGAGATACTATAGCAATATCTTTCTCACATGCTCGCTCATCATCAGATTTTTTAAATTGAATGTCTACCTGGTGAAATGGGATTACTTAGCGTATACGGCTTTGAAAGAGGGTTCATCATTTCACCATCGTTGCATCTGTCTGGTATCTGGGCGTAATCAAAAATGCGCGCAGTTATTCAAAGAGTGAAATCTGCTTCCGTTACCGTTGATTCACAAGTTGTTTCTTCGTATGTACTGTATATTTGATTAATCAGCTATAGCGAGACGGGAATGGCAGCCTGTTTTCACGTCTACTCTACGTTACTATGTATCTCTGACTAACTATTCTATTCGCAGAATCTCAAAGGGTTTGCTGGTATTAGTGGGAATCACCGATGACGATTCTGAAGCAGACTGTGTAAAATTGGCTCAGAAAGTGTTACAGCTCCGACTATGGCCAGATGATCAGAATGCTCAGTGGAAACGAAGCGTGAGTGATCTGAAGGGAGAAGTTCTATGTGTATCTCAGTTTACGTTGTATGGAACTGTCAAGAAAGGTACGAAACCTGATTTCCATGCTGCAGCGAAAGGTCATGTTGCTATCGAGTTGTATGAACGGGTGAAACAGCTCTTAGGTGAATCACATCCTTTGGGGCCTCAAGCTATAAAGGATGGACAGTTTGGAGCGATGATGGATGTTGCATTGGTCAACGATGGCCCGGTGACCATTCAGTTCGACACCAAAGAGTCGCGGAGATCATAGAGTAATGCATTATTATGTTATAACATTTACAACACACATCTATATATGCTTTATTGGTTTATTTTATTCTTTCTGTTCGGTAAGAGATAGAGAAACCCCGGGTCTATTATTTCATACAATTTATAATTTATTCCATCCTCGACTTACTCATCACTACTGTCGACAGACATCCTAAGCAAAATCCGTTTGACATTGGTTCCCCTGACCAATCGATATAATTCATCAGATTCATTAATACCCGTCATTTCAATCCCTGGAACTCAACAGGTTCAGCAAGCAGTTTCTTGCCATGGTAAACATGTTCCTCACATTGCTTCATAGTACTATCCTTCTCTTACAGAGCGATCTCACATGCATCTTTAACTATCGAAAACGGAATTTACTAATCTATATAAACTATATAAACCATAAAGCAGTCAATATGGCCAGACGCGAAGCTGCAGTAGTCGGTTTATGCCGAAATCCGTACCGTTCGTTTATCGGATTGCAAGCAATATTCATTCGGTTCTTCAACTTGCCTTTATCTTTAACTTGCAACTGATAAAAATATCAGATTAATAGCAAATATCACGTGCATATACATCAAGTTCTCATCTCCATAGTAACCTTCCTGCTGTATAAGGAGATTGCGATGTTCTGCGATGTTCTGCGATGTTCTGCGATGTTTCCCGTAAGTGAAAATTTTCAGAACATATGCTACTATGCTACCACTCTTGCTAGGCTTTCAGCTGGTGAAGTGGTAGAAGTTTATCATTTGGATATTAATTATGTAGATATATGTATTTAAGATAATAATATTTTCTGGAAATTCGGTTTATAATCATTATTCTGTCACTTTTTCCCTCTCGTATGCAAATATTTCATAGTTGCAAGCGTGGTAGTTTACTTTACTCTAAGTTCTACACATTTAAGCTTATACACGCATGCCTGTCAAAAGTCTATAAGTTGCTTGTAAATTATACATTTCCCGTTTTTAGAGGCGTAAATAAGTAGTAACAATTCATTGATACAATATAACGTGAAACGAGGCCATAAAATCTGCATCATCGCACACTTCTCAGCATAGTCTTTCAGACTGCATATACATGCGCATCTCGTATTGACTATATTCGGAACCGTTGAGTTGCTCTTTCTCTTGAGTCATACTGGGGAATATTGTGATTACTCTTGATACTCATTCGATAAGATATCTGTATTAGCGAGTTCTGCTAGTGGTATACATTGATAGCAGTTTATAGTAGTTTACGATAGGTTTCATAGTACCACTCTGTATTTGGTGTTTTAGACTCCGTTATACAACGCTCTGAACTTCTTTAAGCTAGAAGCACGTAAGACGGTAGTATTCTACGATAGAGCGGACCTTCATTATATATTCGACGGAAGAAAGACAAGGTAAACGAGATATTTGATAGCGAAATGTGCAGGTTTCTCATTTTCAAAGGTAAATTTTGATGTTATTAGGGAAGGCAGTATTGCCGTAAAGCCGATCGACCCGAAACTAACATATACAACCAGGGAAAGATCCCATTCTCCTGTCGCATCTACTAACACGCCCTGCCCACTCTATTATAAAGTAAGCAACCCACCATTGATTTTTCACACCAGAATACTTACTAACAATGCTTTCATCTTTTCAATAGTCAATCATTTGACAGTCGCTTAAGAGTGGATATGCGAAGACCCATTAATGGTGATGGGTTTGGCGTTGGGTACTACTCTATGGACCCTGAACTTGAAGATGGGCCTTGCGTATTTCGAGCCATAACCCCAGCTTGGAATAACATGAACCTTCAAAAATTGTCGGAAAAGACGAAAAGCAGTTTAATTTTTGGCCATGTCAGAGCTTCTACATCAGGAGTTCTGGCCGAAACTAACTGTCACCCATTCGCATATCACACTTTAATGTTCATGCATAATGGTTCTATTGGAAGTTTCGGAAAAGTGAAACGGAAGTTCGTCGAGCATATGAAAGACGAGTACTTTCTCACAGTTCAGGGAAGCACAGACTCGGAGTGGGCTTTTGCCTTGTTCCTGGATACACTGGATAAGTTGGGATACGATCCTTCTTCTCCGGAGGGTAAATTTGGACATGAAGCGATTCGTACTGCATTACTGAAAACTATAGGCTACATCAAAGATTGGGTAAAGGAATTCAGTAATGATAGCGATGCTGAACCTACTTTATTGAATATTGCTGTAACAGATGGGAGTTCGGTAGTTGTATCACGATATGTTAACTCTAGTACTGAAGAGGCAGCATCATTGCATTTCTCGAGTGGAACAAAGTTCATCGAGTATGAACCTGGTCAATATAGAATGGAGAGGCTCGACAGAGGTCAAGATATCATTATGGTATCCTCGGAACCTCTCACTTTTGAGAGAGGTGACTGGATAACTGTACCCACAAATTCTGTACTTACGATACGTGATCAAACTGTTCTGCTACACCCTATTATCGATGAATACTATCAATTTGACCCCTTGTACCAGCGACGAAGCGGGTTCGCAGCTAAACAAGGTTTAATGGGCGCAATTCCGGTGTCGGATTCTGCAATTATTCCACCACTGGAGAGAGAAGGAAGAAGTAGATTGAGTGGAGCGGTATCTAGCTAGATATTTGAAAGCAAATTTAGCAAATGTGTACAGTACTTAACAGAACAGCTATCATTCTGATGGTATAAAGCAAATATCTGTCGTACAGAAGGCCAGTATGTTCATGCAGTCGCCCTATCTGAGAAACTTTCAAGTGATTTTGACGTAAGATTCCCTGCCGCAATTTCCTCATCGTATTTTTTCCCAGCCATCCAACCTCTACCAGGTACAAATACTCTCCTATGTGGTTTCCCGCTTTTATCAAATCTTGTCACCGTCTCACTTTGCTGGACGTTCTGATCTGCATTTTTAATTATGCCATTCGCAGGCTTCAAGGGTATCTTCAACGGTGATTGGGATTGATTTCCAAAACGACCCGTTTGCTCAGTCAGTTCACTTCTATCTTTACTCTCAGATGGGGTAGGGGTATTTGCTGTTTGATCGACATCTCTGGTATAATTAAGGTCGTCTTTGGTATCCAGCTTAAGACGCGTCCCTCTTCTCCCTATTAAGTTTTCGTCATTAGTACCGTAGAGACGCACGCTAACACTTCCTGTCAAGGAGGACGAACTCCCTTTCATACAGCTTCCTGTTGAATCAACTCTGTTTCCCCATACATAGCCCTCGCTAGGCGTTGCTGAGAACATCGAATTTGCGTTATCATTGTTTTGCGGTTTCGAAGATACATAAAGAGAAACTCGCTTTTTGTTTGTTCTCCTATCTTTTTCCCCCGCTCGAACATATTTCTGCCATGCTTCGATGCCCTTTGGATCGCTCAGATCAAATCTCAACTCAGGAGAATCGTTAGAATCGCTTCTCAATGCACTATGCTGCTTCTGCAGTGAATCTATTCAGCAAGTTAGTATTTACATAATAGTAATCAATCAGATGTTGCCAATTTTGAACAACCGCATAGTAGTAAGAAAGGGTATTATAGAGGGTATACACAAACCATTCCTAATCGGTCTTGCGGTGGTTCTGGTGGCCGGTGACGCAGATGAATACCAAAGGCTAGGGCTAAGATGTGGTGAAGTGCTATTCATGGAAAATGCACTGAAGCTCTGTGGCTGGAAGATGGGGTATGAAGGGATTATACGCTGATGTATTGTTCGCTTCAACTGTCTGGTATCTTCCGTGATGTCTTTTACACTCTCAGATAACAAATTTACTTGGTTTTGCACTTTCTCAAGCTCAGCCGTTCCGCTGTTTGGTTTCAATCTCGTTGTATACATGGAATCCTCAGATTCACTTGCTGGCTGCTCAAATCTCAATAGCGGTTCACTTCGTTTGACATCATGGAAGGATTTCAGCTGACTGAGAAGTGAACTTATAGTTATCAATTCTCTGACAGATTCTATCAAAACACATATGAAAACAAACACAGTTATAGTAAGTTTGATATCAATGTGGACTTTTCCTTCTTCATTGTTCTTAGTTACTACAATAGTTTCCTCAATTGGAGCAGGTTTGATGAAATTTGTAAACTGTTCAAACATCAAACGAGAACCAACAGTCTCCAGAAGTTGCCTGAGGTATATATAAGACATCCAACGTGTGAAATTGATCTTTTGAATAATCGACAGACTAGCCAGATACATTAGGAAAAACGCAACGTTCACCAGAAAGAAGTTGAGTGATAGATTCTGCAGACTACCATAATACCTAACTCGTTTCATCTTCTTTCTCCGGCTATTCTCTGGCAATGCTGGAAGAGTATCACAGAAAATATCGCTTTTCTTGTCCATCAGCCCAGAATCCAAATCCATTTTTCAAGCAGAAAACCGAGTTAGAAATAACAATAATAACCACAACAGCAGAAATCGCTAAAGGAAATCGGATATTCCAACCCGATCATCGATTAGCAACCGCGAAATAACTGATAAGACTTCCTTTCTACTCCAGTCAGCTACTGTAAACTTCGAGCAATCAAACTGGCACAGCAGATTCAAACAATTGAAACAACAAGAGAACAGTAAGAGGCAATACTGGAATATTTTGAATCCAATTGAAAAAGTCCTTCACATCCTTGAGATATTGTGGATGAAAACAGGGCGGATAATCGCAATGCGCGATTCCTACTGAATTACAAAACTGCCGTTTCTGTAAAGAGATAAGGCGAAGAATCTCCCCCTGATATTGGACGATGAAGGTGAATCCACAGGCAGTATAGATATTGAATATGAATGCCGGGAAAACGAGATAGGAATGTTTTACTATTTTCTGCTGCCGTGAATTTGGGTATTAATGCCGATGTAGTAATGAATTTGCAACGAGAAGTCTCAATTACTTGAAATCTGTCATCTTATGCGAGTTATAGTCGAGCATCGGGCCGTTTAACGGAACCTTCAAGTCTCGCTTCGGCAGGTTATCAAGTCAGATCAATAATTGATTATGTCATCAGGAAGGAGCAGCAGCATAGACAGAAACAGCAGGATAGCTGAATCGCCGAATTCGGTAGCTTACCTTTCTCCGGATGAGCTGAAGATGGCTCGGGATAGATTAGGTAGTTTGTTTCTTCCGACGATTGGCTGAGCTGGCTAGCCGTAATTTGACAGGTAAACTGTAAGTTACAATGGAAGCACTTCAATGTATTTAATTTGGTTAGGTTTATCAAGAAACTATCAATTACGGTCTTAGTATTCCTGTACTAGTTCTGGTTGAAAGAAGCGATCAACGGAAATCTGAATTCTCTACCCCACGATAGCAGTGTTTTGCACGCGATTTGATCTCAGCTGACTGGCTTTTGGGTTAAAGTGAACTGGCGTCGTTTTTACTACTTGGATTGTGGTTTATTTAAGCTTAGGTTTACAGCATTTGCTAGACAACTACCACTAGCCTTGGAGATCGCGATTCGAGACTAAGAAGCCTGACAGCTTGACACAGTGAAAGGACGTCGTAACCGACGTTCTGTGGTGCTATGGATTCAGATCAGATTACAAGATATGTTCCAGAACACCGAAGGCGTGGGTTCAAAAACAGGGATGTTTTCAGTCCAGAGCAGGTGAGGAGAAGACATGAAGACGCGCAAGTTGAGATTCGGAAAGCTAGAAGATTTCAAAACTCAGCTAAAAGAAGAAACATCAAAGATGAATTTTCTTCGTTGGACTATGCGATGGATGCTGATACCCCAACTGAGGTATCTTCAGATTCCGAGTCCATTTTGAGGCAAAAGATAGAATCCTTGCTGAACAACCTTTTATCTCAGAAGATCGAGAATCAGCTAAATGCCGTTAAAGCTATCAGAAACGAACTCACGCACACTCAGTTTTCTATGAATGCCTTTTGTGAGGGCGAGATTATCCTTTGTTTGGTGAATCTTCTTGAGTCAACCGATGATGAACTGAAGCTACATGTAGTATGGTGTATAACTAATATCGCATCCGGTGACTCCAGAAATGTGAAAGCTTTAGTTGATGCGGGGTCTGTGCCAAAATTGATGAAACTACTTGGAAGCAAGAATGCGGATATTATGGAACAAGCAATATGGGCCCTAGGTAACATATCCGGAGATTCTAGCGAATTCCGAGATGTAGTTCTCAGTCATAATGTATTACCTTATCTTCTCAAAATCTTGAGTTCTTCTTCAAGAATAAGATCCTTAAGACTATGCACATGGGTCCTGAGTAATCTCTGTCGAGGGAAGAATCCCAGCCCAGACTGGGAAAAACTGTCGATCGCAGTGCCTACATTTGCGCAATTGATTTACTCTGTGGATGAAGAACTTTTAGTGGATGCTTGCTGGTGCATTGCACGATTTACTGAGGGGAGCATCGATCAAATTCAAAAAACTATTGACGCTGGTATTCCTCGGCGTTTGGTGGAACTGCTAAATCACGAGAGGTACGAAATTCATGCGCCAGTATTACGTGCAATTGGAAATATAGTGAGTGGTGACGATCTTCAAACTCAGATTGTGATAAATTGCGGTTGTCTGAGTGCTTTGAAAGTTCTGCTAAATTCACCAAAACATGATATTCAACGAGAGGTGTGCTGGACAATATCCAATATAGCTGCCGGAAATACTTGCCAGATTGAAGCTTTGATCTCTTCGGGAATAATACCTCGTATAATAGAGCTTATTGACTCTTCTGATGCGAATGTAAGGGCCGAAAGTGCTTGGGTAATTACGAATTTATCTGCCGGTGGATTAGCAAAACCTGGCCAAATTAATTATGTTGTGGAACACGGATGTTTGAAGAAATTATACGCAAGTCTTAACGTCAATGACGTTAGAATGACAAGTATTAGTTTGCTGGCTCTAGAGAATATTCTGGCTTGTGGGGAAAAGGAGAAAACTATAAAACAACTACCATCTAATCCATTTGCCTCAACATTATTTGCTGAAAATGGTACGGAGAAATTCTACTCTCTGCTTAATAGTGACAACATGGATATCTTTGACTCAGCGACAAGAATTCTAGACATATATGTTGAAGATTCGAACGATATCATAACGGAGTCAACCTCAGTGGAGCCCACAAGAGATACCTCTAGTGGTCTGTATCATTTTAACGAAAATCCTTCCTTATCAGGGGTTTCCAAATTCAATTTTTGAGACGTTTAACGCTCTATGGAGGCGAACAGCTGCGATTTCTTCAATGTTCAGACATAATTATTGGAGATCTGTGCATGGATGAGTGACGAAGATGAGTTCTAAGTCAATGCGCCGCCTATGATAGCATTTTTTCAGACTCAAGCGGAATTTATCAGATAATCATTAACTAAAAGAGTGCTTGGGTCACACGGAATTCAGAATCATGTGGTGATTAACTCTGCTGACACAATTTTCGGTCCCTTCTGTTCGGTCTCGAGCCGGTTTCGAGTCGCCTTATCTTATCGATAAAGCACTTGAAGAGATTACGTGATCAAGAAAGAAGATTTATTTCTGATTACCTCAACACGAATAATAAACGATTATGTGAACATAGCTAGGAATCTATCTTTTAGCGAGTTCGTAGAGGAGGCCTTAAAACCAGTGAGACGCGTTGTTTCAACTTTGTTTTGTAGTGTGAAGATGATCTGGAACTCAGTAACGTATCGTATAGATGTATCATAGTACAATTGAGAGAAAATAGTTGGTGTGACGATCGATTCCGACTTTGAGGAGAGGCTACGGCAGGCACTCAAGGATGGGATAAGGGATTTTGGGAGATACAAGGTGAAAT
The DNA here is from genome assembly GCA_030579575.1 of Sporopachydermia lactativora. Classification (NCBI taxonomy): domain Eukaryota; kingdom Fungi; phylum Ascomycota; class Sporopachydermiomycetes; order Sporopachydermiales; family Sporopachydermiaceae; genus Sporopachydermia; species Sporopachydermia lactativora. The sequence goes on along the minus strand of JAKTRH010000007.1, from coordinate 205,644 downwards.
CATTTCTAGGATTTGGTTCAATTGAGATATAGAAACCCGATCACGGCTAAAACTGAATACCTGTAGATAATGTAGTTTTGGTTTCGGATTGACTTCAAAATATCCGAGATGAAACATGATGATTTACAACGTGTTTCTTCGTTTGAGGATGAACCCAGCTTGATCGAACTTGAAGGAAAATCTGAGGAACTATCGATCCCAAAGCCAGATATTCAGTTGTTTCCCAACACTACTCCATCGTCTGATACGCTCAATAAACAGGATGAGGAAGTTTCCGAGGAATCAAATCAACCAGATTTGATAATGACAGCAGATAATTCTAAGAAATCACATAGCAATACGATATATGAGAATTCCATAGAGGGTTCTGATAAGATAGACAAGGAAGAGGATTCCGAGAACAAGTTTTCATCAGTCAAACATGTTGATCGGCCCGATACAGCGGAAACTATGGCAAAAAGTGAATCGCAAACCAATATCACCTTAAATCCGACGGGTATAGACTCTCAAAGTACGAATTCCGTCAACACTCAGGAGAAGCAAGAATTAGAAGATCAAGGAACGGAGCCTTATGCCGATTTTGAGCTGAAACCGATAAACATAACAGAAAGGGTTAAAAGAGAACAAAACTCTGATTACCAGCATGGTGGGGAAAGAGATAGAGGAGCCCGGCCTTTCTCCTGGTACGGAACTTCTCTACTCCAGAGAGGTTCTCCATCTTTCCCACAAATCACACGAACACCTTCTTTTGAGTATATCAGCCGTACTCAGAGAGACGAAGGAACAACTCCCGACTCTGAGTATTCAAGAAGAACGTTTTTTCTGCACGATCAAATTTCCAGAAATACAAAGAGGGACATCGGCCGCAGATTTGAAACCTCTGGCAGGTCTGAATGGAGAAGTGCTGGAAGCACAGACTCTATTGAAGAGACGCAAAGCCTCAATTTCTTCCGGGATCAGCACTTAGTTCGCATGATGGCAAATAAACAAAGGGTTGCCTCTAAGAATGAAAAGCGTCTCAACAAAGGTATACAGGAAGACATAACAGGGATAAATGCTTTGAAAAGAAGTCATACTGATATGGATATCAAAAGTTCGACGACAGAAAACCCAATGAACCATAGCAAGAGGGCAGGATCTGCACCAGAAAATCTGTCAAGCGGACTGGAAGACTCCAATACATCGAGCAACCATAATCGACTAAGTTCTCTGGAATCTCACAAATCGTTCTTATCGAGAATCTCAAATACTCAATCTTCAAAGTCTCCACACACTCCCTCATTTCAAATGACTCAAGATGAAGTTTATTCGACAGCTGCTTCGTCGCATATTTCACCAAATTCACAGAAGTCTAGCCAGTCTTTGCCGATATGTACTGAATCCTCCTCTCCTTCATACAAATTGGGCATTGGACAACTTGATAAGGATGTGAAGCGGAAGATATTTGAGGATTTGGAGCTCGACTATCTTGCAATCCGGGAGGCAGTGCGCGATTTGGAGAAAAAAGTTCGAAAGCAAGAGATTTTGATATACGAAAAACCAAGTCCTGTAACCTCTCCTGAAAAAAGGAAACCACTGAATACAACAAGATCTCAATTGTTTTTTAAACGCGAAGAACAGGCAGACACAGAGAGTACTGATTTACAGCCGCTGTCCGCGGGTTCTGATCTTCAGGTTGAGCCGCAGGTTTCAAGCAAAGGTGTTATTACTGGAAGCCTTCGCCGGCCCGAAAGCTCACAAGGTTCCTCGGAGATGATAGATCAAATCATAAGGGAGTTGGAGCAGACCATCCTGACGCCGGAGCCTTTAGATTGTCAGATTGAAGATGTCGATGATAAGAAGGATATAACATCAGCGGTTGCACACTACTCATACATTTTCAATTTCATCAACAGCCCTTTTCTTACGATTACTCTTCTCATTTTTCTCACTTTTTGCATATTTCCTAGTTTGATCTCTGGGACAGGACTGATCATCAGCAATCATCAATAGCCGTAGATCCTAGTACACATACGTTTTTTATTAATAATCATCAATCTGCATTTCATTTATTTGTACTACTACTATTTTATATTTGCTTTCCTCAAAGATGTAGATAATCGGAATATACGCTTTCGGTTGACCAAACACAATATATAATTAAAACCATCTAGTCATTCAATGTTACAATGCTTGCAAGAAACTCACTGGAGCTTAGTGAGCAATGCAGTTTCTATATACAGGACCCCGAGTTGGAAACGGAAGCATTTGGTCTAAGATAAGATAAAACCTCACTCGTCATAGTCATTCGGAGGAGGAGGAGCTTCTTCGCTTCTCATATACAAATCAACTGTGGTTACGTTAGTAAAGTGCTTTATGTATAACAACTATAGTTCCACCAAAGGATGAAACATGACTAATACCAAATCATTCATCATTCTGTCTTGCTCAAATCCAATCTAATACTTACTTGCAGTGGAAAACGCAGCAAAACCTGCGCAACCTAGAAGGGCAGCCTGAGGGCCTGATTTCAGAGCTAAACCTCCACCAGTCAAACATCCGGCAGCAACGCCATTATAGATATCATTCTTTGCTCGGAACTAAATCAGTTAGCAAACTATACTTCACTTTGACGCGGATTATCCTCACAAAATACATACAGATTCAATGGAACACTCCACACCGGTAAAGACAAAACCCAGATACCCAAAGTTCTTGGCACTACTCCACGATCGTTTCCCCATATCTGTGAACTGTATCTTCATCTGCTGTTTGAACGGTAGCTCAGAAATTGGATTCTTTTGACCAATACCTACACCGGGAGCATCATATGACATACTAGCCATGAAAAGACCAAACACTCCTCCCAATGCAAAACCAGATGCACCAGCAAATATAGATTTCCCAGGACATGACTGCATAAAATTAAGCATGCCAATAGCACCAGCCTCAGCCTGTTCCTCCGGTGTCATTTGATTGTACGGTTTCTTGGGCTTCGGCATAATGTAGGCGGTGACGCCCACCGCCGGGGCCCCACTACTCATTTCTGGAGATCACTGACAATACAACGTATGCCAAGATTAATCCTGTGCAAATGAAAGACCAGAATATGAGAGTCACTGATAGGTGAGTTCCTGTTGTTCTTTACTCCAGCTATCGAATTCATATTCCATCTATCTTTTCATTCAACTCAGATCGAAAAATCCTGAGAAGAGATTGTCCGTAAGGAGGATTTCGATATAAGCTGTCCGGTTCCTTTTTTTTAAAGGATAACGTAATATTAAAACAGATGCTAAATGTGATTACGTGATCTTAGCTCAATCTTCATCCTTTATTGATATACAGGCATTTCCTGCCCGAGTAATGAAGACCACATCGTTAGATTGATACTTGCAATCGGGATCTTTAGAGAAGTTATATCGTATAAGTATATATAGGATACCGGATTCACGGTTATATTATTCAGGTCTATTGATTGTGTCTCAAGGGACAATCTTTTTCCTTTTTTTTTTTCGGGGTTTCCTGCGAGGTATTTGAAGACCGAATAAAGCAGGTTTCTTTGAAATTTTTCATTTTACGGGGCTACCTTGACATTATATCCTCATCTACAGGAGACTGTTCTATAATCGAACTTTTCATTAATCAACAGGAGTAATTGATCTACACATGATTGATTTGCGGCTCTCAACAACAGGGTGGTCGAGGTAATAAGTTTTTCATGGATAATTGCTTGATTTCGGTACACTATGTCTGAGGGAGAAGATGTGGGGTTGTCTATCCTGTCCACTTTAAACAAATTTGATGAAACGCTTGCAGGACTGGTACTTTCTATATCTAAATTCAACCCGAGCGTGAAGCTGGCACAGGAGTTGAACGAGCGCAATCGGGATTTATATAAATCGGTAGATGAACTGATAGAACATCAAGAAACAGGAAAGCAGATTGGAGAACTGCAAAAAAAGTACTTTGAACTGAACTCTGTGACGCAAGAAGCTATTTTGACGTTAGCCGAATGTCGTCGAGAATTGCGGGATCTCTCGACGCTGGAGCACCAGTCTGAGAATGATGTGGGTATAAATGCGGAGCAAACTACTTCACAAAATCTACAAGGTGTTGATGTCGAATTGATACTTAAATACGCTTCTCGGCTTTCTAAATTTTCGAGTGTTCCGCCTATGATTGATTCCTCGTTCATTGGCCCAGCCAATTTTGTCTGGCCGTCTGAAGATGCTTTACGGAAAGGCATGCTGGCCATTGCATCCCTGAACGCTGATGAGCTTACACACTGTGAGGAAAACGATGAAGGGGCTAAACCGTCAACTGCTGAAGATGGAGCTCAAGGATCCCCAACTACGGGTACTCGAAATCGTGGATCTTTCTCTTTTGGAAGTTCGGAGCGGGAAAGATTGGGCGAGGAAGAACCTGAGATACAAACGGTGAATCTTGATCTATTTGACGAAGATGATGAAGATATATGAACAAGCATTAGTTTGGACTATTCAGTCTTTTCACGTTCTTGAGTAAAACCGGATTCCGGCAGGACTGATCGAATATCTTCTCGTAACTTCTTGAGAGCTTCTTTGATATTCTCTTCTTCGATCACAGACCCTTTCCTTTCTCTCCAGTTCTGCACAGCTTGACGGGCGTCATCAAGATCGTCAACTACTTCCTGAAGAGTGAGGTCTTCAAAGTCCGGAGCAGGTACACCAAGGACTTGCTCGTCGAGTTCGTAATCTTCCTTTTGTTTCAACACCTCTGCAAGCTTGTGAGATTTAATAGATTTCGAAGAGACAGACGTTGTCTGGTCCTGTGGGTACCAACTTTCGAGGAATGCGAGCACAGATTTCTTATACGGGCCGGCGAACAAGAAAATAGTGATACCAATCAACAAATGGCAGTAGAACTATAAGAATCAACAGTTAGTAAAGTATTTCTTGAGCTGAACAATAGTGGATAATGCAGACGTTTACTCACATAAACTGAGGCCAAAAGGCGTAAAGAGGGAACCAAATCTAAAATCACAAAAGGTTGTACTAGGTAGCCGAAAGCCAACTGTGTCACAATATAGGACAACACATCGTAGTATTTCTTGCTAGGGAGCGGTGTAACTTTATCAGGACTCATGAAAATTGGTCTTATATGACGACGATAGTATCTTCCACACGTTTGGATGAGTGCCCCGGTTGCGAAACTCATGTAATAGCCAGGTCTTGTTCCATGCCAGAAGGCGGATATAATGAAAGTGATTAGTGTACTTCTGAATCCTGGTTTCTTGCCCTTGGGTGTGATTCTCAAGTAAACGTAATTTTTCAGCCATTTATTCGTGTTTTTGTTCCAGGCTTCAAGACAGGCATGACAATTCTGGCCTGTCTCGAAACCAATGATATCAATATTTCGAACTCGATCCCATTTCAGCTTTCCTGTCTTTGGATCGACTCCATTATAGCCAATACCAGATAATATACATGCACCTTCACTTATAGACCAAGCACCATAGTACTTGAATCGATAAACAAACCCCAGGGCCCAAAGATAGAATATCCGGTAGACAAAAGAAGTTCTTCTAAAATCATCAGACATTGCAAAATCCAGGGATGCAATGAAGGAGCTGTTCAGGTATGCGTAAGTCCAAAGTAATCCTTGAAGCAGTTTCCACATTGCTGGCCCATGGGATGGGGGAATTTTCAAGCTTTTATTTTTCGTCTTGATGTCTTTGAACAGCTCCAGGGTTAACCATCTCTCAAAATCGTTGTACTCAATAGCGGGTCCAATAAGAAAAGCTGGAAAGAAAAGCACATATGCGGTGTAGTCCAATATAGATGGAAATTTACGTATAGCTCGATCTCTCTGAAAGTCTGAAAGCGACGAGTCTGGTTGCCTGCCATCGTAAATGGACCATCCATACGCAGATAAATTCATCACCAAAACCATTTGAGTACCTGTGATATCAATCTCATTAGGATCATAGTCTTCGGGGAAAAACTGTGCACTGAAATGATTACAGGCCAAATGTGTCATCAAACCTATCAAATTAACCCATGGCATAAACGGCGATTTATAGTACCGAGTGACTATATAAGTGAAAGACGAACTCAAAAGGAGAGTTCGCATACCTGTTCCTAAAGACAGTATAACAAAAATGTAAACGGCTGCGACGCCAATGATGAAAAACTGTTTCATAGCTTTCCGCTCGGCTGGAATGCGCTTCAGCACGGCACATAGTGGATAAGAAAGGAACAGACAGGTCATCAGTCTCAATTGACCTGTAGTAGCACCCAGGGCTTCCGCCTGGGCTTTATAGAACTGATCAATGACTTGGATCATCATGTAGTGGGCAGACAAGAGAAATAGGGGCTCCGTAACTCAGATGGAACTGAATATGTACGATTCGATTACTCTTTCGTGCAGTTGCTTCAAGCAATGAAGCTCAGATCGCCAACACCAATTGAGCAGAGTATGCTATTCTACGGCTTGATATAAATATGGCAAATATACCTATTATCGAGTCTCAATCATGTGTCATCGAGCCACCACGCGATGTGAGAACCAAACAGGACCTCAATGATTGTAGAAAAGAAGAACCCCACAGAAGACACAGTAGAGGCAATTGAGATGAATAAATTCAACCCAGGTGATGCAATTCTGTGTTTATGCCTCCCTGAGAGTAACTAATAGTATCAAATTATATTCCTCTATTCAGGTATTTACATTCATCAACGCAGCGCACGCATTCTATTATTTTTCAACTTTTCATGCCGAACAATCAGCATCCCTCGAATTGGACATATGAGTAAATCGAAAAGCGAGAATTGGCTGGGCTTCGCTGCAGTTCAGGAGTGCATTATCGAGCTCAGTCATGGGATATTCATTATAAACTAATAGTACATATAATTATATACATAATTACAGTGATTTCTACCCTCTTTTCCCTTTCATTCAGTTTTCAAGCACTTTGAGTTCTCGTAGTTCTCCTGCCAAATTAACATTGACGTACTTTTGCTAGTAATTTATTGAGTCTTCCATTGCCTGACGTAACGTAAACCCCACGAGCTGAGGCCTCAGGTACGGACGGCAACCTGTGCTATTAAGGAAGGGAAAATCGCTAGATACAGAAATAGGAGAGTAGAATTTGACAGTTTCATAGATATCTGAATCCCGAGCCCCATTAATACAATTTGCCACCCTTTCGTATCTCCGGAAGCCTAAATAGAGCGAATCTAGGTTGAGACCAAACGGGTTGAAGGCATTGAATTTCTTGCGTAATCGACTCCTTCCAACTGAACCGATTTAATGTTGATGTTTTCCACCTGTGATTTCGATCGCAATTGGTTTTAATTGACTTTTCGTTATTTGAAGTGAAGCAAAAGTCGAAAGACTGAATTCTTCGTTGAAGGCAGCTGTGGAACAGGCAATTCACATGAAAGGCTGTGAAGACTATCTAGCAAATCTAGTTAGTGATAATTGAGTGACACTTGATTGGAATAAAGATGAAATTCGCTCTGAGAAGATCATTCTTCTCTCAAGGACTGAGAAATTTGCAATTCTCCAGGTCTGTATCTAATGGGGCATCTTCCAAGGTTGAAACACCCAAGGGTGGTACGGTAAGTGTAATTCCACGATCACCACGTTACATACCAAATTCATAACCTGCGTAAATATAGGCAGTAATGTAGTACTTTTACTCTCGCTTTTCAGTATTCTAGATGCTAACAGCCGCTTCAGGGAATCATGTTTATGAACATGGGAGGCCCCTCTACAGTGGGAGAAACGAGAGACTTTCTATATCGACTATTTGTAAGTTAATCCATCATCTTATGGAGATGCAATCAAGCAGTTTCCAGCTTAATGTCGGTTACTTTCCATTGTAAGAAGCGAGTCAGCTAACATAGTTTGAAGAGTGATGGTGATCTCATTCCCTTTGGAAAGTTTCAGAGCACGATTGCCAAGTTCATCACAGCAGTGAGAACTCCCAAGATTGAGAAGTACTACGAAGCAATTGGGGGTGGGAGCCCCATCAGGAAATGGTCAGAATATCAAGCTAGCGAAACTTGTAAGATCCTTGATAAAATCCATCCATCAACAGCACCTCACAAGCCGTACGTTGCTTTCAGGTACGCTAAGCCTTTGACAGAAGAAACTCTGCAAAAGATGAAAGCGGATGGGATTACCAGAGCAGTTGCATTCTCTCAGTACCCACAGTACAGTTGGTCTACGTCAGGGAGTAGTTATAATGAGTTATATCGACAGTCTACTAAAATTGATCCTGAGAAATCTATAAAATGGAGCTTTATTGATAGATGGCCTACGCATAAGGGATTTGTTAAAGTCGTTGCCCGACATATTCAGGAGAAGTTGGATAAAATTACAGACTCTGAGGCGCGGGCTAAAGCAGTTATTCTATTCTCAGCTCATTCGCTGCCTATGGAAATTGTCAATTTGGGCGATTCATATCCCGGGGAAGTAGCAGCGACTGCTTACGCTGTAATGGAAGAGCTGAAGTTCAGCAATAGATATATGATTTGCTGGCAATCGCAAGTTGGGCCGAAACCATGGTTGGGCCCGCAGACTCAAAAAGTAGTTGACAATTATCAGAAAAAATCAGATGATTACCTTGTACTCGTTCCTATAGCTTTTACTTCAGATCACATTGAGACTCTACACGAGTTAGATGTTGAGCTGATTGGTGAGGCGAAGAAGCCAGAGAAACTATTAAGAGCCGAATCTATGAACGGTGATCCAGAATTCATTGTGGCTTTAGCTGATATAGTAAAGACACATTTGGAGGGAAATAGTTTGCATTCCAAACAATTTGAAATCGAATGCCCCTTCAATGACCAATTCGAGCCTCAGAAGAAGATCTTCTCCTCTTGAGTTACAGAATACGTACGTGTCTTGCTAGAATCGAATAATCATGTCCATATTCCTGTTTACTGCATAAATATAATTCATGATAGAGTATAAGTTGATGTTCAAACTTGGTCCTTTTGCCATCCCCCTGCTGTGTGATAGGGATAAGCTGGTAGAGTAGTAACTATGGCCGCAACGAGCTTGAACAATTTACTTGATTAAATAAGGCTTACTTAGCAGCAACCATTTTGAACCCCTCAGAGATTACTTGTGATACCTCATCGGTTTTGCAAGGTAGAGATGAAAGTACCATTGCAACGTCGTTCCACTGTGCTTCATCATCGCAGCGGCTCAGTCTAATCATAAGTTTATCCATGAGCTGCTTCTGATGCCTCTCTTTCTCAATGAATGAGAGCAAGAATTTGGTGATGCGTTTCAAAGTATCCTTGGATACTGTTTCATCATTAGAAAGTCCACTGAAAATATCGATAAACCCATTGTAGATTGCGTTATCCTTAGTTGCCAGCTCTGTGAAGAACAGACGGCACATATCACTGATTCTTTGATCTTCATCTTCCAAGCATTTCGCCATGTGAGATAACTGGCCTTTGACTTTAACTTGACCTGCCAGGATCAAGAAGGTTACAGTCATTAGACAAGTTCTTTGTACCATTATATTGTCATCTGTCAATCTTTGATACAAGAAGTCAGTGTTCTCATCCACAAGATTATTGAAAGAAACAGCCATGTCTCCCAATCCTACAACTGCATTACTTCTAATTGCTGGATTCTCTGATGTTTCCATGATATTTATGAGAAGTGGTAAATTCTCCTCACAGTAACGAGACGAAACACACATAAACTTCGCTAGACAAAGGGAAGCAGACGCCTGCAATATTTCATCCGGATATCTTTCAAAATTTTCACAAATATTCTTAACCATTGGCGCAAATCTAGCAAACAATGAGTTCTCACCATAAAGCATCTCATTCTCTTTAATGAACATTACAGCATCAGCAAAATCATCCTCTGTAGTAGCACCTATCATTTCCAGTTCGTTTTGAGCTTGCTGAGATTCACTCTGCTCCTCATTCCCAGTCGCCTCAGATGAGATCTTCTTCTTTTTGAACATCGTCTCACACAAGTCCAGATAAACCAGTGTTTTAATAGCAGTATGTCCAAGTATGAATAGAAGCTGAGCCAAGTTGATTGTCTGATTGACATCTTTAGGTCTTGTGTTGCCAAATACTTGTTTTGTTTTCAGCTTGATCAGTCTCGTCATTACACTATTGGGATTCGACGAAAGGGTATAAACGGCATTAATAGCCTGTTCCGCGACTCCAAACCATTCAGGATTATTATGATACATGCCAATGAAGTTTGCCAGAGCCTCGATTGTTGCCGTTTCGTTAGGTATGTAAGTAGGATTGTCACCATTTGGTAATCTCTTCTTATGCTCAGGGTCAATTATCCGCTGTAAGGCAATACAACTGTATTTTGCCAATTGTAAATCTACTTGACCTCGGGGACCTAATCCTATACTCAAAAGAGATTCATGCCCTCTCAACGCTACTTTATAGTCGTCGAATGCTATCATTCCCAAGATAATAATCGCTCCCCTGCGCTGGGTTTTAGAGAATTCTTTCTTCTGGAAATTATAGATTTGCCACAGAACATGTATAACATTATCGGGAATAAGAGCATTTGCACGCATTAAGGTCAAGAGACGCTCTAATGATGTCAATTCAGAGATTGAAGCACCATACGTGAGAGCAATTAGATTTTTCGCAATATAAGCAGCCTCTGCAATTTCAGAGCTCAAATCTTCCGGAACAATTAAGAACAGGGCCTTGTAACATTCTAGCAAATGTTCAACAATATTTGTGCCCTCATCATTTGAATTCTTAGACCAAACAAGATGAAGCATCTTTCGTATTCCCTGACTCGCAACGTCAACCCCGTAAGCATCAATCAGTACGAAAAAGTCCATAGACTCTATAACTTCAGGCTTATATTTAGAATAGAGAAGTTTCATAATAGTTTCAGCGCCTTCATGAATTTTATTGATGAATTGAACGGCCTCAGTTTCATACTGGAGAGTCAACTTTAGTTTGTACAACTCGTTGATATCAGTGTGGTTATTGTTGTCACTATTTTGAGATTCTTGTGCAGGTGCGTTGCTCGTATTATGATCTTCATGAATCGAGTCCTCATTTTCTGATGTTTCACCATCAGCGCAATGAGAACCGTTCATCTCATCATCAACCAGTTCCTCATCAGCTTCGCCATTGACTTGTACAGACACTTCATCGAGAACTTCTCGTTCTATAACTGCGTCGGTTTTCTCCGTTAATCCTTCTAAATCACTTAGTCTAGCTTGTGTTGCTGATAAACGGGTTTCCCATTCTTTAAGACTTAATCTGTCACCATGCAGTAGAGCAAAAGGATGAGTAAGAACAAGTCTTGATAGCAATTTTATTGAATTTTTCCTCACTACGCTCGATTTATCTTCCAATGATTGAACAGCGAGAGCAGTGAGGTTCAACCTCCTTTTAACAAATTTTACTTCCAATGAAGTAAGCTTGATGAAAGACTGTATAGCTCGTGATCTGACAAATGGGTTCTGATCAAGGAACCTCTGTTCCATCAAATCTAATAATACATCTATTTGATTCTGATGCCTTTCCAATTCTGCTTCATCGTTTGCTAGTTCCATTACAATATTGCCACAGCATTCAATTACAGCAGATCTCAATGTAAATGAAGTATTGTCTAGTAGTAATGCTACTAAAGTCATTTGCTTCAATACAACTCTGGGAATGAGCTCAGATAAACGAATCATGAACACGGCAACAGATTTAGGACCGTTATTGTCATTGGGATTGAAATTCTTATTGCTAACTTCTTTCAATAGTTCCTCTGCCAGCTTCGGGTAATCATACTGACTGCACAGAATCTCCAGAAATTCAGCTATGACATTGGATAAATGGGTAAAATACGTTAATCCTTGGGTTAGAGATATAAGTGCAGCGGATGTATGCCCATGGAATTTTACTGCCATTCCTAATATCTTGAACATGTACATCTTCACCGGCTCGTTCTTTACCAGAAGTTCGTTCTCCATCAGGAGATAAAGAGGTTTTGTGAAAAGACTGATAAATGTATCCCTCTCAGGAGTTGTAACAAACATTTTCGACAGGTGCAGCTTCAGTACCTCGCAAACGGATTCCATACTTATCTGCAAGAGACTGTCAAGCCTGCGAGTAGCGTCGTTTGCCTTCTTTGTTGATTTAGCAGTGAGAGCTTTCACTTGATCCTCATAAAGACTCGTTAAACGAACTAGAAGAATGTACATAAGAAATGAGTACGCCTCTAAGTAGATTTTGTATTCTCCTATCGTATCAAGAGAACTTGATTCCAGGACCTGTAAACACGACTCTTTTATATTTCGCAGACCAGAGGATACCAAGTACGTTATTTGACTTTGAATTTTGCTCGGAGCATCACGAACACTCAATACCAGACTTTCCAGCAAATCGTATGCGTCGTCATTCGCGATTCCTTCCGGAGAGACAGCGATGTACTCTGTAGCCTTGTTGAGTGTCACGTCGTAACTTTCTTCAATATCATTTTGTAGACTATCACTCTGGAAAAGTGTGAGTTTGGCTAGAAGGTCGAAATCCATGTTGTATGATTGTAGATTTGAATTAACACCTGTGCTATGCCTTTTACGCCTTATGATGGGTGTTTATAGAAGCTCCAGCTGGCTGCAAGCCCAGACAGATTACGGGTTGTGGGAGAGGAAATAAACAAAGTCTTCACCTGTCTTTTATAGATGGTGATTGAGTTGATTGCTTTTCCGTGATGAGAATCAGGAGTACGCTTCTTACTCAAGTCAGCAGGGAACGCAACGAAACCAAAGAAATCACCTAACCACTCTAAACAACAAACTAAAATGAATACACTGTCTTAATAGGTAGTATAGATACATTTTCTTTTCTATATTAGTTTCAGAAAACATCACATTTCATTAAATCACTGGTTTGTCGTTTTCGCGTATTTACATCTGGACTAATCGGGTTCGTCGATTTCCTCATCGGGTTGCTTACGATGCGTCTCACTTCGCAGCTCAGTGGGAGATGTCGGCGACCCCTGATAATGGACGGTGAGAGTAGGCTGATGTCAATTTGTTCTGTGTGGTTAATTGCTGTAAGAAGTATTGTGAATGTCTGATGTGAATATCAAAGGAATAGGGGCTGATATTAGCTGTCAGGCTAGATACTGGCTGTTGCAGCGAAGACTGTTTAGAGATTTAGCTAGAGAGTACTGGAGAAGTACTCGTAGTTTAGTATCACGTAATCAGAAAACTCGGAGCATTCCACCGACCGGCTCGGTTCGTTCGGAGTTCAAATACACGACAGGAATACAGGATTTCTCACTTACAGGGACATCTGGTTCACCAGATATCTCTTAACCGAGGCAGACTGACGTGCGGGACGCTACATATGAAAAGAAGGAAACCCTTTAGAGGGATTCAAAACAGAAGAGCTTAGATTATTGTACATATGGATCATAATTGAAGTCGACATATCTCAGTCCCTTAATTTGGCGTAACCCTTTATCAGAGTTTTCTCAGCACCAAACCTTCGCGTTTCTAGTACACCTAAAAGATCACGCATCGTTACTGATTTCTCTTCCTTCGGTTCTCTGAAGCGAGTACCGTTGTCGCCTCGAGGAGCAATTATTCCAGATACTTTCTTTGTAGGCGTAGTTGCAGAAGTCATCCAGGAGTACTTCCTAGCTGATGTCATCATTGCTGCTGTTTCGTTTGTAGCTCTGTGAAGAGTATCCTCCAGACCCGTACGGTTAACCCCCGTAACAGTAGAATCGATTCCTAATGCTATACGACGCTGTACACGTTTTTCTTCATCTTCCTTCTCCTTAATTGCCAAAGCTCTCAAAGCTTTAGAAACTTCACTACGAGCCCCCGAATTTCCAGTTTGTTGTGTTCTCCTCCGATGTCGCGCTAATGTCAATGTTCCATCTATTACACCTTGAAACCAGTTCTCACAGCAAACAGATAGCAGTAATAGAATCTCTGGATTTTGTTTCTGTAGCCTTTTCATACCGTGTCGTTCGATGATTCTGTTTACAAAGGGAAACAAAACCCTAGGATCTAAAAATGGCATCGTTATTCCTTCAGGATCTTCCGGCCGACCTGTGATTGGTTTCCTCTTGAATCTCAGATCCCCTTTAGCATCGTCTATGTGTATGGATGATGATAGCAGCTGTTCCTCTTCTTTCAGATTCACGCCCGCAGCCAGCAGTGCATCAGACAGTTTCTCAGGATCAGCAGGAGGAGAATTGCCCCTCCCTCCATTCACACTTGTATCTCCTGACCCATTATCAACTGTAGTTGAAAGCTTCTGTCGCTTCACGTTTGATAACTCAGTCTGGGAGCTGGGCCTTTTGCTTCCAGATGCATCTTGCATGGTAATAACCTAGACTGCCTGCCCTTTATGACTATCAATAGTGTACCGCGGCTTCTACAACGCCTTCCTTCACCCACGAACCGACAGTTTCAAACAACCGTGGCGATTACCGTAGCAATACCTCTGAATACCTCTGAATACCCCTGGATTACGCCAAACAGATCTTACGCAGCCAGTCCACAGTTCACCAAAATTTACCCACAGTATCACAGAGTAAAGCAGTTGCGTCACCAGGGCCCAATAAACATTCCATCCCGCTACTTGTTACTCCCATACGCCTCCGTCCTTAGTGTCTCTTCTCACCAGGCTTCATCAAATATTCACTATGAAGAGAAGATAGAAGGGTGATGTATGTAGGGGTGTTCCTGAGAAAAGGAGACGTGATGTCTCAGGTAAAATTTCCTTTCTCGTCACATGCGTTACATCGCTAATGGGAGGTGAAAAATAATTTTGATTTGTATGGGCTTTCAGGGAAGGGAAGGGAATAAATGAATTTCTGGTTAGTGAAGTTTGGTTCAGAGCTGCGGTAAGAAATATATTTTGATTGCAAGTTTACAGGGGTTGTATTTATAGACGCCATGGCTCTCATAAAGTTTCAGACACATCAGAATTTCAGGCTGCGGTTGATACTGGCTACGATTGCCGGGAAACCGATAAAGATTGAACAGATTCGAGCTGACGATCTTGAACCGGGTTTACGGGGTAAGTATTTGCTTCTGTCTTGTATTTAGTGATTTGTAGGCATTTGGAACAAAGTGGTTTGGCTCTTCTCTACCGAAGATTGTTGTAAGCTGCTGTGTGCTTTGCCCTATCTGGTACTGAGCTATTGTCTAACTGATCCTTTTCCAGACTTTGAAGTGTCCTTCCTTCGACTGCTTGAAGCTCTGACTAATGGCACTGTTATAGAAATATCCTACACTGGTTCTTCTGTGATATATCGACCCGGTCTAATCACTGGTGGTTCGTACACTCATAAATGTCCAACGTCGAGAGCAGTGGGATATTTCATTGAGCCACTATTATATTTAGCCCCATTTTCCAAAAAGCCCTTCTCCGTGGTGTTTCATGGTGTGACTTCTAACGGTGTTGACCTTGGGGTTGACTACATTCGTACAGCACTGTTTCCAGTGATTGAGAAATTTGGCATAAGAAGCCCTGAACTGCGAATAGTGAAAAGGGGTTCCGTGCCTTTAGGGGGAGGCGAAGTTCACTTCAAACTGGAACATCTGATCACAACTCCTACAACTCTCCATGCAGTCAAAACGCCAATTATAAACCGAATCAGAGGAATTGCATATTCTACGAGAATCTCACCCAGCACTGTCAATCGCCTCATTGACGCAGCAAGAGCTGAACTGAAAGCTACTGGTTGTGATACGATGATCTATTCCGATGTAGCGAGAGGAGACGAATCTGGTCTGAGTCCTGGATCAGGAATTACTGTGGTGGCAGAGACTAAAGATGGCTGGTGTTTTGCTGCAGAGGGAATAAGCGGACCTGGTTCTATACCTGAGGATTTGGGTGCTAAAATAGCTAAAAACGTCCTGCAAGAGGTTTCTCGTGGAGGATGTGTAAGCCGTGGATCTCAGTTATCACTGGTTCTAATTTTCATGCTCCTGGGCAGGGAGGATATCGGAAGAGTCAGGATATCTGTCGATGCTATCGACGAAGGATTTGTTGTTCTGTGCAGGGATGTCAAATCATTACTGGGTCAAGAAATTATACTTCGAGACACGCCGGAAGAAGATGTAAACAAGAAGGAAGTTCTTATGCTGGTTAAGGGTATCGGCTATACTAATGTCAATAAGAAAATAGCATAAAGTAATGTAATGATTCTCAAAGGCACATCTACAGACTGTAATTCAAATGTTGATGAGTGAAGTAATGTCGAAAGCGAAGAATGCTAGTGATAGCTGGGGATGATAGTAGATTGTGTCAGTGAATAAATACCGACAGCGCGTAGGTGTAAGGTAGTCTATTCATGAAGTTAAACAAATTGCGAACCTTACGTCATTATCATGCAGTACAATGGATTTAATTACAGCTTACTGCTACAGTTTTACTTCCATATAGACCGAAAAAAATCTAAAAACTTCCATCCCCGTGACAGCCACAGCGATCGAGATCACTGTAATGGCATATCCTCTATAACAGTTACCAGTTTGCTCCAGTTTTCAGAGCCCAACTCAGAGTACTTTGATCTGTCTGAAGCCCACTCTTGAAATGTTTTACTGATAAGACCCGCAGTCGCTTGGAACAAAGAAAACTCCGTTCGCACACATTCCTTGATCAGCCAAGCTCTATTCGTACTTTCCTGTATCGCAGCTTCATCCTTCGCAATGGCCTGCTTAACTCTTTCAAGTTCCATGCCTTTAACGTCGGGTTTGCTGCTCATCCGCGACAACTCCTCGCGATAGTTGGCTATCCTACGAGACAGTTTAGGAACGGGATCCGCATCTCGATCTTCAAAATAACGATCAAGAAGATTCTTCAGCTGAACCAAATAGTCTCTGTACGTTTTGAAATCCTCCAAAATACCATCTGCCCCGTGGCTCTCGTCGAAAAGAAACGTCGTCTCGTTCTCAACATGAACAGATACAGTGTGCATCCCGCTTTTGACCTCCTGGAAAGTAGGAGAAGGCATGTAAGGGGCAGATTCCGTAAAATCTTTCAAGGATTGTGAGAAACGACCAAAGTCTTGAGCTAGAGACTCCTGTCTTTTCGCTATTCGCTCAATCAATACACATATTCGGCTTGAGGAAACAAGTTAGAGATTATAAAACAGATTTAAATAAGCGTCAGTTCAAGATATACATACTTCCAAGATTCTAAAGCCTTACTGAGAGAGTTCCTGGTTTCTTGCCATGTTGCCTCCTCTTCTGCCTGCCACCGGTCAATGAATAGCCTGGAAATCTTTCTACCTGTGAATTCTTCAGCTAAGTCTATCGTTGCTTGCTTCCTCCACACTGATAATTCTGTAGGCACGGTCAAAAACACATTGACTATAGCTTCTTTAGACAGAATAGGATGTTTCGAAAGGATGTTCAGAAACCGAGCCAATCCTTTTCGACGTCTCTCCAGGAAAACAGTTTCCATAGAACCACCTACTATGTATATGTTAGTTATCTATACCTGCGCTGACATATCATGCGTCATCGGACACGAACCTGTAAACTTTTTAGGAGCTGGGAAAATCAATGTTAGTCATAAAATTCAAGAATAAGCACAGATAAACGGTATATCAACCGGACTCGCTGTCAGTTATTACTTACGTAAGTCGGGGACCATTCTAAAGGGATGTTTACTGAGAAGGCTTTCCAGTAACCAAACAAAATCACTGTAACGACGCAGAACTTTCTGCTGATCATCAGACGTTGTGAATCCAGTTCGCTCAATCATGTAGTTCACATGACGGAAAATCAAACCAGCTTTTTCGGGCACAACAGTCACTTTATACGTGTCTCTCGTCAGGGGATTGAATGAGTTGAGAACCTCGTTATTCTCATAATTGTCGATTTCCTGATCCTGATCCTCAGGGAACTGTGTATCCTGCACAGCTGGAAGATCCCCAACGCTCAACGGGTCTGTCTGTATTATTCCAACTCCCCAGGGATTTGTTGCACCGCCAAAACTTCTAGTAGTGTTATCGCCATTTGACTCTTTGATCGATGTGCTGCGTTCTTCGCCGCCAAACTTGTGCAAAGACAGATCGTGCTTGTGCGCTGCAACAGCATCCAAATTGACCTGCGAGGGACTCAGTTTGAGATCTCTAGCGATCGTTCCAAGGGCCAGAATAGTATTCCATGAACCATGATCGATACGTCCATCGTCTCCAACACTGTATTCAGATAACAGATTCTTTACAGCCGATAACACGTCATCTTTGAGGGTCAAACGGTTCAGTGCTTCATCCAGTTGATCAATTGACGCCTGGTCTTCGCCGGTTCCGCCTACGGCTTCTCTCCACGACTCCTCATACCATTCGGGCAGCTGAACATCGCTCAACAAGTTCGACAAATGTGATTCAGAATAGTTATTCTGAGATCCACTATCCTCCACGATCTTAGTCTTCGGGGTGGGCAGGGACCAGGGATCCTGTTCACCATCCAGCGATTCAAATAAGGATCCACCACCGGCCATTCTCAGAGCATTCAGCTATCGTAATTACCTTTAATGTATAATATATATATATATATAGTATACAGCTATGATATCAACCAGTAGATAGATGTTCCAGGGAGTTGAGTTGAGCAGTGGGCCTGCAGACACAGCACATATATACACCAGAGCAGCAAACACAGGGTTCAATTGTCTCCAAACCGCCTGTTGATTTGAATTGATTCAGCCTTCAATAAACTGCTGTCTATCGCTGTGAACATCAAATCAAATAGGGGACCTTGCGATATCCGAACTCCCACCTTTCTAGATAGATCACGTAATCGTGAAATGGGTATCGGAGCCAGCGGAGTTTAACGGGGAGGGGCGGATGAAGGAATGAGGGATGGGATGGGACGGATGGGATGGATGGGATGGCATGTAATTAGGCCGTGAGTCTGATGAATATATTGCTCTGACTACAATTCATGGAGTTCTGTTGATCCACGGGGTCTTCGTTGGAGCACTGGAGTGAAGGGTTTACACGACATACACTGTATGTTCGGTCTCCATAGTACAACGATAAGTACCCATCAATAATACCCTCTATCTTATCTATATTTTACGTAGTTATGTTCTATGTAAATGTACAGGGAATGCTATATACAAGAGGGGGATCCGTGCTGTGAAGTCGGATGAATCCCTTGTTCCAGAGCAAGCGTTGCTTCTGATTGAGATAGTTGGAATAGCTTAGTATCACTGTAAGTTCTCCACTGAGTTCAGTTTCTCATTATATACCGTTTTCGCACGATTTTCGAATGAGCGAGCCATACCTTCACTGAACGTCGACCCAAATGATTTCAGTATGGTGTTGTAAAGCTCGCTTTTGAACTGATACTGGAGATCCAGGGAAACCAAGCTGGCGTCTTTACGATGTGGTATCCCGGCGACAGTCCATTTAGAATATAGATGAGCAAATAAATGATGCGTCAGGGATTCGGCAGTGACTGAATCCGCTGTAACTGTGACTTTACTTTCGTAGGATTCTTCAATACCCTTCCAGCCAATTTTCAAAATCGCCCTAGACGGTTTGCCATTGGCATCCTGTTCCGTGACGGTGGACTCCTGGCAGAATGGGAGGAACTTCTCATACAATGCGACATCTGATATAACATCCAAGAGAACTGCTGGCGGGACGCTTCAAACACTCCATGTTAGTAATGGTCTGTTTAAAAGCCCTGATAACTCCCACAACACTCACTTGACACATTTCTCCAGCTTCAATTGTTGATATGGCTTCGGCTGATTCCGTAGAGACGACAGAACAGATAACTCACGGCATCCTGTCCTTGGAAAGCGAAACCTGATGGTATTCAATGATGCTTTCGAGCTTTTCAAACTCATAAACATAATGAAAGACAACCCAAACCCACACCAGTCAATGAAATATCCCAGAAATAAGCCTGCCAGCTTATACTATCAGCATCCTACAGCTCATCTCCCGTCCCACTTCATTTGACTTGATCGAAATTCGAGCTGGTGATAGTCGGACCTTTACATGTGACTTTCTTGGGGAATTTCAAATTTCCAGATAGCCGGCTTCGAAGACTTCTGAAGATCAAACTAGAGATTTATTGAACACTTGACAGGCTGTTTATCATCAACAGGTTTATTTCCTACTGTCAGGACGGACTACTGATATTTAGGTGTTATAGGAGCTGCTTTTCTGATTGCGTGGGACTCTGTTATGTTAGGATATCTGGACTACTTGTTACTACAGGCTGGAATATGATATAATATGGTATAAAGAGAATATAATACATATATAATGTCTATCGATATAAATTGGGACGATATAACCCCCGAAGAGCATGAGAGGTACTCTGAAGCCATCAAGACGTTCTTAGACGAACAGTTTCGGGCAATGCCGCTCCCTAGCTATCTGAAGTACGTTTCCGTTGATAAATTTGATATTGGTACTATTCCACCTGAAGTTACTATTCGGCACGTTGGCGACCCATTCCCGGATTTCTATAATGATGAGGATGCGGAAGAACACCAGGAGGAAGATGAGTCGAGTGAGAAAAGTCCAGGGTTCGACAATGAGTTAGACAGTGAGCTTGAAAGCTCTAATAGTTCAGGCAAACCTGGCAAGCCAATAGATCTCAATGATCCTCATGAATATAAAGAGATCGACAGCGAGGAGAGCGATGACCCAGAAACGAAAACTGAGAACTTCTCTAATCGAAGGAACCAAGATATATACTCATCTGGGTCTTCCGTCGGCCTTCATGGACTCTCGACGAATGGTATGGGATATTTCTCCCAATCACTTAAAAACAAGGATCACTATATGGGGTTGGGATTAGAGAATCTAGGGAGACACTCTCCTTTATTTTCCGGGCTCAACCTAGCACATCTCTCGGGCGAAGGGGCTGCAACGAGTACGGGCCCCAAGGGAGATAATGTGAATGGTGCCCCGCGCCAAGAGGAACAACACCCGTCAGACGATACACAGTTTATTGTCGAGATTAAGTATAAAGGGGATATGCAGTTGGACGTCACTGCGAGTCTTCTTCTCAATTATCCTTCCCCCAGTTTCCTGTCGCTGCCGATCAAATTGAGGGTCACAGGCGTTGAAGTGCATGCAATAGCAGTAGTTGCATATCTGAAATCGAAGGAGGTTGTAGTCGAGGAAGACGGTACTAAGCGCGAGGAAGAGCGGCGTCGAGTGGATTTCAGTTTCCTCTGTGATATAGATGATGATGGGAATGCAGTAGCTCACTCGGGTAAAGAACGTGTGCAAATCATAAAGAACATTCAAATAGAAAGTGAGATTGGAGATCAACAGCAGCACGAGGGACACGGATCATTGCTTCGAAATGTGGGGAAAGTTGAGAGTTTCTTATTGAACATTATAAGATCTGTGTGCAGAAATGAGGTTGGATGGCCGGGCTGGATAGAATTAGAGTACTGAATGTAATACCTGTTAATGATGATATGTTGATTTCTACGAAGAAGTAGGATGTATTGTACATATGTTAATTAATCGAGTTGATTGAGTATCAGTGGCAATGCCATTGATTGCCATTTATTGGTCTCCAACTGACTGCCGGCTCTTATATTTACAAATAAACTGTGGCCATTTAACCAGAATCGTCTTTTCTTTTGCTTGAGAAGAGAAGAAAAGTCAATGGGACGTCAACGTGATTTTGAGACTCTGGCCTATCAGTTCCAAAGTTTGTTCACACTGAACCCTCACTAACGTATCTCGATCCGTTTCGCCAACGTAGCGAAGATTTCTGATGGTAGTTTTAATGTGTTCTTTCGGGAATTCGCTGAGGGAGCTCAGCCCTGTAACCAAAGAGGCTACCAACACCACTGCAGCTCGTCGAAGGCCAACATCTTCCTGTTTGTTTTCCAAGGTCAATATGCCATTCACACAGTCCAGTGCATCAGAAATAAGCGGAAATACACCCTTAGGGTTTGTCTTACAGACAGTTCCAAGTATGCTCATTGCCGATATCCGTAGATTGTTATCCACTTTGTTTTTATCCTTCCGTTTGATCAGTTCCAGTAAAGTTATTGTTATATCGAAAGCTGTTTGATCTACGAATGCTTTGCCCAAGCGTAAAACAACTCGAGAAATCACCTCACCAACCCTGAGCCTTTGTTCTAAGGGAGTAACCTCATCACGATATCTTCTAAGCAAGGAAGGCAGAACTTTCTCCCGGTGAATATCTACAAGAGTTTCTAACCCCTTGATGCAGTTTAGATATATGAAAGAGTCGTTATCCTTCATTTGGTCCAGATAAATGGCAACAGCCGTATTGACATCAATAATGGAACTCTTCTCAAGGATGAGCTCGCGCAACATCACTAGGCCATGAGCCCGGATAGGAACCAAGGGATCACTGATATTCAACAGTGCTCTTTCAAGTTTCTCTTCTGCCTGTGCGTCCTTGGGCAAGGTCTCTTTGTTCTCAGTGAACAATTGCAATCTGGTACTCAACGCCAAGCAGTAATCCCGCAGGGACTGAGGCCCAAAAGTCCCAATGAACCCCAGTGTATCTGGCAGTCCTCTAAGTAGACTCATCGAGATACTGTCAAGTTTGTGATTACTGTTCTCCGTTATGACTGCCGACAAAAGATGCAGCAGTGTATTGATCATCTCGATATTTTCGTCTTGCTCTTCAAACTGCATTTCCAGTGACAAATCATCGGACGAGCCGATATTATTCTTATCGTTGGGCGCAGTGTCAGTCTCAGCAGAAAGGTCTTGAATCAAGGGCCGTCCCAGAGCTTTCTTCTCGCTCCGTCGCTTAAGAACCAATTTCTTTCTCATATCATCAATATCTTCGCGGAACTTCACAATAATCATTGTTATAAGTTGCAGAATCTTTGAAGGGAATTTGGTTATTTTATCCCTATTCTTTTCCATCAAAGTATGTAGCAATTTCAACTGCACGAAATGCTTCAAAACGTCCTCATTGGCCATCTCGCTGTCAGTATCCAAGCTTGTATGTACATTTAATTCAGATCCCAAAGGTTTCGAAGTTTTGAGTATCGATACGTCGCTTGGGAGCTCAACTGGTCGGTTTGGTTCTGAGAGTTCCGAGAATGCTTTGGGGTTGGAAACCATATCTGTGTGAGCAACCCATGCATTCAGGAGGAAAGAGAATACTTCACTCGTCATATCGGGTTGTAGCTTGTCCATCAGAAGACTCACAATTTCCACTCGCATATCAATGTCCTCCAGCATAGGGCCAAAAGCAGAGCCAACGTTGTCTGGGAATTTCTTTGAATCCTTTTCATCGTTGAAAATAGACAATTCTGGCTCTCCATACCGAATTTCCAAATCACCCGAGGAACTAGTATGATAGCTCCATGGATAAGTACCATTGTAAGTCAATCTTGATATGATTTCTTTCATTTGAGGGACGTTGTTTGTGATGGTAAAATACGAGACGAATAAACCGAAAAGAACATCGTACCTTGGTTTTTTCGTTCGCTTACAGAAACACATCATACCCCAGAGAGTCAAACATACGGAATTGCTCATAAGCATGGTTGAAAATTCAGGACTGGCACGTTTGAGCAATGTCAATATAGCGTTAGTTCCTTTATTTATCTGTGTGTCTGTAAGAATAACAACCCCATCAAGGGATTTAGCTTCTTCCTCTGTTCCAAATGATGACCCGTAGCGTCTTTTTAAACACCACGAGGGATCGAGATTTTCAAAAATATACGGTAGGAAAAGGTCTTTTACGATTACTGGGTTCCCCTCGTAGAAGGAGGACACGATGAAAGCTGCTGATGATACCAGTGTTGGTCTGTTCATTATATATTTCGAAGATCCGAGAATCTCAAATAGCTGCCGCAGAATTTCAGTGAAATATTCCTTACCGGACAGCGTTTTAGGTACACTTTTCAAAATTCTCAGAGCTCTATTTAGCATATCCACATTCACGTCGCTTCCTTCGCGGAGTCCTAAAGTGAAATCCAGCAATGATTCAACTCCATTATTAGGACGCATAATAGGAACCATGCTTAGCTTTTGAGACAGATAAGACAAAAAATAAGCAGGAGTATTGCTGTGTGAAGCTAATAGCGCTGTGAAAACGCTGAACAGCTGATACGTGTCTTCTATACTTTCTACAAGCTGATCAAATACTTTATCGTACTCAGCAGTGTCACTTATATCACCATTAGAATCGTTAGAAGCTAGCTCAGCAGTAGCAGCAAAAATATCACTGAGACATGGACCATTAGAGATAAATATAGAGAGATCAGTGGGTTTTCGGATAATCTCTAAGAAGTTGTTAACTAGAAACTTGAGCAGATTCCGTTTCTCCCGCTGTATATCGATTCCACTCAATCCGGAGTCATCTGTGACGTACTTTAGCTTCAAAAGGGCGTCAGTTCGTGAAATACGTTTCTCAAAGGGCAGACCAACGCCAGCAGGAAGACAAAATGCAAACCCATAGATAATTATGACATTCAACAGACGCTGTAAGAGCTTGAGATCATACAGAGATATGGGGATTAAATCGGGAGGAGGAACCGTTGAAGCTTTTGCAGAACCTGCCTGGGTTTTCAGAGACCGCAGCTGATCCTCGTACTGACGTTTCAATTCCTCTTTCCTCTCTATAGAAGCAGCTTCTATTCCTTTAATATAGTGGATAATCAACCCAATAAGTTCTCCACGTCGCCACCCAGTACCTTCCAGAGACTGATAGTAAGTACCTGGTTTTGAGAGTAGTTTCTGGAGTGCATCTTTATCTTCTTTCACGAGAGAGTCTAGGAGACTTTTCACATCCTCAAATATCAAGTCTAACTTTGTCACAGGATTTAAATCACCTTTTAGACTGATTTGCGGGACCTTCTTGGTTATCGCATCGATATGGTCGTCTGTGAGTTGTTCGAGCTTTACCATGTCTTACGTCAGCTCATCAGATCAGGTATTCACTGAAGAAAAGAGCCAGCTACAAATCAGATAGCAATTTGCACACTAGATACCTTTATTATGTCCTCAATTTGAGCATTCTAAGGCCATTTTACTCCATTCTTTTCATCAGATATTGCCAGTTCCAATACCCGTTTGACAGATTTAGTACTGAAAGCGTCCCATATGGGATACCGGAAAAGATTCAGCTTATATCCCCACGGTGTAGTTTCCAGGTAATATATCTTCGGGGATCTTTAATATTCAAGAAATATATACTATATAGAATAATAATTGAAATATATATGTATAACGTGAATTACTACTTGATAGGCTGTTATTTGAGCTCAATAAGCGTGTATTAAACATTGCGTACCAGCCGAAGAACCCCCAGGAAGGGCATTTGATGCTCTGCGAGAGGAGATCTGATGTCGAGCAGAGATGAGAAGTGCTGGAAAAGCCATATGGCGACAGACGAAATTTTCAGTCAAAGGGAGTGTATAATATGGAATATATTATATAAAGCATAAAATAAAGACTTCAGGGACTTATATTTTAAAAATAGGATGTCTTTCAGAGGTCGAAAAGGCTCTCTTCCTTCACTGACATTACGTGAGCCTACAGAATTTCTTCGCTTCCTTTCTCGGAACTCACATGCAAGAGTTTGACATTTTTTTTTCTTTGATTTGAAAGAGATTTAACAGTCTTCGTCTCTGAAGTAAATGAACCTGTCAGATATTCATTAAACACTGTAACCTTTCAAGTTGTCTCTGCCCTTTGGACTGAGTAAATTTCGCACAAAATATTTGATTCCTGACAAATTGTGCGTGCTTTCTGTTTAAACCGGTGCTTCGTTTGTTGATAAGATCGTTGTGATCTTTTTCAATCGAATACACTGGGCTCATTCCTGGAAAACTGGACTATAAGCTGCGGGAATAGTATTATCTGTTGAAAATGGCAACCCAAAGAGGTGCTGAAATCAGTGAGGAGGAGCTTGGGGACCTTATTTACGATGCTCGTGTCGGTGACCTCGATGAGGTGAAGGCATTCTTTCAGAGACACGATGAGTCCGTTCTCTCACAACTGCACGACGAATTCAATGGCAGCACACCTCTGCATATGGCTGCTGCCAATGGTCATGTGAATGTTGTGAGTTATCTTTTATCCCTTGTATCGAAATTGTCCCCCGAAGAAGCCAAATCTTTCATCAACTATCAGAATCGATCGGGAAATACAGCACTCCATTGGGCTGCGCTCACAGGTAACTTGGAAGTTGTGAAGTTGTTGAGTGAGCGGGGTGAGATAGATCCGTACATCCAAAACGAAGCTGGACATGATTGTTTTTTCGAAGCGGAATCTAATGGAAAAGAAGATGTTATAGACTATCTTTTAGTGAAGTTTTCGGTTGAACCCGATAATGACAATGAAGAAGGGAGCAGCGAGGCGGCACCGTCAAACAGCAATAATAATGAAACTGCGGCCGATGAGGACTCGGTTATGACTTGAATTTCGGCCTAGTCTAGTGTAGATTGGAAGTAATCATGGATAAACTCAGGTAGATTAAACTCGTCAAGGTCAGACCGCAGTATCCGGTAACTGCGCAAACAGCAACAATAATTACCATCTTGATACAGATGTTAGACCCCAGGCAAAGAGTTGCATCGTTTGGTTTTTTGCGAGAGGGTTTAAATCATCCTAGGCTCAAGTTCATTCAGGCTGATGAACGTATACATACTATATACAACATGTACTATCTCCGGATACCATAATTTGAGTAATTGTGATATCGAGTTATCATATATTCCATTATCTGTCTTGTATGAAAGTATAGCATGGACTATGTACGTTAGTTCAGAGGTACGACCTATAAACATGCCAAATTCTTTGCAGCATTTTCAGCCTGATCTCAACTGAAAGTTCTGTCTGCTCAAGAGCTGCAAGATCCTCAAGAAAAGAGGCCCTTCGTGATTTTGGAAGAACTTTTGCGACTGTTGCTCTGAGCACATTCACTTCACACAACAACAATCCCTCATTCTTGAAATCAAGCTGTTCACTGTTTTCGTTTGAGCTTAAACCCGAGATGAGACATTTTTCAATTTCTCCCAGCGTAACTAAACAATATTCACGATTCTTCCCACGTCCTCTGATCGATCTTCCAGTTACAAGCACAGCGTAAAGCCACTCAAAACCGTACATAGTTAACAATCCACTTGGCAGAATGGCGACTATACCGAACACTAGTTCTTGACTTTTCAAGAGTTGATCAATACCGGAGACAGCTGTATCTACATCTACTTTCGTCTTTTGTAATTGAATCAGGAGGGAGCGAATCAAAGTTCCTCTGACAAGACTCGAAACAGGTGATCTTATTTGTTCCTCGTATGGTTTCATCAGAGATGTCAAATCGCCCTCTTTGACGTCCAAACTTACTCTTTCTCTCCAATCATTACTCTGCGTCAATGCAGGTTCAAAGTCGGAAGCAAAATCTACTACCATTCTTTCCAGTGAATCTAAATCAGCTTGCAAAGATTTCTTCGAAATAAGGGCAATACGGGAATTCTCATCGTGACGAATCGTACGAAGGATTTTAATACTCGGCTCAACAATCCAGTTTTTCACAAACAGCTTCACAGTGTCTACAACATTGACTTTGGCCCATTCCAGTATCAATCTCCAATTGTTGATGAGGTACTTGTAAGAAAAAACAGATGCTACGCCCCCAACCAGCATGAGCGGCCAGTATCGGGGAACCAAAGAAGGCTTGCCATTATCCTCAATTACTTTTAGATGAGCCGAGGTGAATTCTGGAATATGAACCTCAATAACATCAATCAGAGTTTTGCAGTAGGAAGATACAGACTCGGATTCGTTTACACCAATATCAATAGAGAAATAATCAAAAACCTGGGCAAACACGTCAAGACATTGGCGCACTAATGATTCACCATTACCAGCAACTGAGAAAGTCTGTGAGCTCTGCACTAATTTTCCAAGGGCCCAAGCTTTTTGGTCTCTCGCTGCAATTAGTTTTTCCTTCTTTGATCTCACTTCTTTTTCGATTATCATTTGAGGTGAGAATATAAGCTGTAGTACTGAAGGCAAAGTATCCTTTCTTTTGAATCGCGATAGGCCTGAGAGGTTAAAAGAGCCAAATGCGTCAATGCGTTTGTCGGAGGAGCGGGCTGAAAGTGTTTTCAGTAGATTTAAGGTCGATTTAGTATTACTTTCAAGAGTAGACAGTACAAATCTTGATGTTGACTGTAGAACTCTTTTATTTTGGCCGACAACCTTTTTGAATACGGTTATCCAACGCGCTGATACGTTTCTTATCCGTTTGAGCAGCTTGATTATAGGCGGCTCGCTATCGTCGATTCTCACTGCTACGTTATCAGATGCCATACTTGAGTTTTCATTGTAGACCTCTCGTACAAGTTTCCTTATCCTGGCAGGGATTGTTTGAATAGAGTAAATAGTCAATCCCATGAAGGACGAGTTGACTTCATCCCAGTAGTAGATATCATTACTTATAGGAAGAGTTTCGTTCAGAAGACTCTCAACCATGCTGTTGTATATAACCAGTGCACAATATGACATAATAGCCACTTCCAGTACGTGCACATGTGGATGCGTTTCTTCTAAACTAAGAGAATCAGAGTCAATTGCTAGACTAACGCGATGATCCTTCATCAGATTCAGTATTCTTGCTACAATCAAGGAAGTTTCGCGCTGTCCAATATTCACACGCTGGTTGGAGTTGAAAGCAACATGAAGTGTTGAGTATAGCTTCTGTAGGATATTCTCATATTCCGTATACTTGGAATCACCATTATTCCCATATCCTTCGTCCGATGATTCAGTTTGCGTAGTTACAGCTAACACCTCCGCTGTCTGAAGATCAATCCTATCAAGAAACGACTTCAGCCGTTTCTGAATAGTGGACCGTTTGTACATTTTGCTGATTATTAATATACCCCGCTGGCAGAGCAAAGCAACGACTTTTGGCGATTTCCGCTCAGCAGTTCATTAGATCCTCTCAATCATATTCTTTCCCCAGCCAAAGAAGACTTTCATCATCATCAGAAATCTTGAAGGGTCTCATCGGCTCCAAGCAAAGAGGGTCTGTAGAGAACGTCAGACTCTTCAACCATCCGAGATACGGAAGCGAGATACAGTGTTCCTCGGCCAGATCCAGATTATTCTCTTGCAAACATGACCGTTTGAAGACTACGGGTCATCCATTCAAGGGTTTTCGACGGTGGGGGGTGAAGCCGCTGGTGCCGAAGTAACCGAAAAGAGATAGAGCCATTTTGATGACTTCATGATTTTTCACATAAGCTGGGGTGAGACTAGTTTGTCGAATGCGGGTCCTTAGGTACAAGTCTTTCTATTCTTTCTTTCTCCACAGCGATTGAAAGTGAGTAGTGACATCTTACTTTACTACCAATGCGGTGTATCAACAACGGAAGCGGGTTTTGTTTCGTCGGTGTTACGTTTTGTCATTTGCGACCGGAACTACGGGTACGGGTACGGGTATAGGAGTGTCTGTGCGTGATAGAGGGAGATTTGGTAAGTTAGATATATACGATTCTAGGAATATAGATGACTGACTGTGTATTGAATTCTCATGTAAGTTTTGGAGTAGGATATTATTCATTAGATGTAGTTATTCTCTGTCTAGATAATGAAAGCGTAGACCTTCTCGGCTGTCGACCTGCTGCTATTCTTCCCTGCAACAGGCCCGAACAGCATACCATCGGCGCCGGCTGTTAAGGATGAATTTGTCACATACTTTACCCACCTTAGCGAGATATTTGTTTGTCATAGGGGCTTGCGTACATATTTCCGGCGGGCTCTTGGACTAAAACCTTAATAGACTGGGATTATCATAACTTTATTATTATGTTGCTTGTCTGTATACGCATGAGTTTAACAAACTTAATTAACTCAAATGGTTGTTTTGTTTTGGTTTGCCTACATAAACATCTGAGTTGAAAACCCCGTCATTTATATTCGCAGGTTCTCCTTCTTGTTTTCTTTCATCAGATATTTTGAGGATTTGAAATATTTGTGTTAGCATCACAATCAACAGTTATATTTCATAAATTAAATACGTTAATTCTGTAAATACAAAGTACAGATAACTAGACATACTTGTCTCCGCTTTTTACATCAAACAAACATAATGGCCTTGTCTATTGTCGATATCTCGCTACGAACGACGAACTTCGTCTTTCTTGTTATTGTTCTTGGTCTGACTTGTAGTCTGAGAGCTACTCAGCATAATACGAACCCCCAGGTTAACTATTGGTGAGTAGAAATGGAATTGTTGGTGTTTGTGAAATGTGGTTGAAGGATTACTAACTGGTATAGTATTTTTGCTGCTGTGTGGGGCTTGGTATTTGGATTCTTTTATAATCTCTTAGCCGCATTTATCTCTGTTTTGGCATGGCCCGCTATTCTGGCAGTTTTGGACTTTATGTCCGTTGTCTTCTCTTTTGCAGGAGCTACCGCTTTGGCTGCTGCCATCCGCTGCCACTCTTGCCATAACAGACACTACCTTGACAACAATGCTGTTACTCAGGGGTCTACTGACAGATGCAGAAAGGCACAAGCTAGTGTTGCTTTCTTGTACTTTTCCTTCTTTGTTTTCCTCGTCAACTTGGTATTCTCCGTTATCGCATTTATGAGAAACGGTGCCTTTGGAGTTCCTTCCAGAAGCTCTGCTAGAGCTCCCAAGGTGGGAGTCCCCAATATGACTCAGGTTTGAGTGATCAACAGCTAATACCTTAATATAAAGATGTGTTGATCAAATTGTATCTCGGAGTGGTTACGGAAACTGAGGAAACGGAGGTTTGGACGATTTTATAGTACTGGAATGACCAGCTGTTTTCTTATAATTACATATATTTCGAGTGATAACTGTACAAGATATCATTTTTAATTGTTACTATACATTATTGAAGTTGTAGTTGATGTTTCCACCATGTGTATGCCAAACCAATTGTCATCCGCCGTATTCAAACTACTACAATTCTCTCGAGATATCACTTAGTTTTCTTACATAATACAGTCCTCGAAGGCGTATGCACAACATCATCATACAAGGTCATTGAACGTCTTATGTTCGACTTGAGCAACTTTAATTATTAATTGAGCTTACAATGGTGATAGGCTGTAGAATCTTTTGCAGAAGCCTGCATTTTTGTTTCCGTTTCGGGTTGATTTCTAACCCCTTTTGAACAAAGCCCTTCCACTTGGAATTGCATTAAGTCAATTCATCACTCGTTCTCGAGGAAATTGGAGTGAGATGAAGCAATCATTGACGCTGACGGGGTAGTTAGAACCCTAGAAGGCATAGGAATAACGTAACATTATTATTAAACATGAAAAGGAAATAACAGCGATACTTACAACTATGTTATTCGTTGTTGGTAGGGCCCTTTAAGCACTCCCTTGCGCAAAATCTTTATTTCAGTGCCTGACATGCATAAATGGATTTTTAAATCCGACTTTTATCCCATTCGGAATAGTTATGGAAGGCAACTGATGACTAAATAAGGTATATACGGATTAATCGTTTTTAAGTTTGCATAAAAAATAATGATCACATAATTCATTTTGAGAGCGTGACAAATGTCACACTCAGACCCTTTCCAAGCTCAGGGTCTCAACTTCCTAATACACAGTTTGATAATCTACTTAGCATAACGGTGCTTATAGTATGTTATGAGAGAATTGTAGGCCTTTTCGTCACCTACTCGTATCAGATTCGCCGCGTCAATATTGAGTGGTGATGTAGCATCAGGATTTGAGAGCATAACCTGAATCGCAGTGCAGGTTGAGCTCAAAGTCCAAGCCGGTGACCACTGAGACTTCAAAATGTCCAAACACACTTCTCCCGTCTTCAAATGTATATTAGGATGAACTATTGGCGTAGTGAATGTAATTTGTGGTGGCTGAATGGGATACGTAGGTGGAACTTGTATAGTCAAAGCCCATCGCCCTCCTTCGTAAGGTGTATCCCTCGGCCCTTTCAGTATTCCATGCCAAGTGAACAAGTCATCTTGTACTGGATGGAGATCTTCCATACAGGGGTTAGGATCTTTTTTGTACGAAGCATACTCCTTCATAAGCCTTTTAGAAGCCGCAGACATAACCGATAAGTTCCACACAGTATCATTTGGCTCCAGTGAGCAGATTTTCAATCAAATAGCAGTACCCCGAAGATACAGGCAACCTCAGCACCGCAACACAACCCAAGATACGCTTATGAATCCAAGTGCAATTTCCGAAGTTCAGCTACATTAAAATCCACTCCTAACTTGAGAGAAAGAACAGTCCCATCAATTCATACACAGCCTGATATTCCATAAGAAACTCATCCTTGTAAGTGAATATCTTCATGTGAATTCTTGTATCTTCTATGTCGGATTATCTTCGCGTCTCCCCGCATTCCAGAAGTGATCGGGCCGAAATGCTCGTAACAGCAAAAGCGGAGATTCGAAGTTGAATGTCCGAATGAACTTCGCTACTCATCTCATTCCGAAAGAACTTAGCATCTCACCTCGTTATAAAAGTCAGCGCTCAAGCTATGAAAATGAACGCGAACCACCCAAAATACGGCCTTTCTACACAATGTATCCAATTTTCACACACAGAATGAGCATATATAACACATATATGATCAAAACGAGCGTCATCCTGCTAATAATCCACGAACTAATTGACTTTTCCACTCCTCATATCCATACTACGAATTTCCACTCCCTTTTTCTGCTACGTGTTATTGGACACCTCACCGCCTATAGTAAAAAAATGGCAGCCGGGTAACCAAACACTGATTGGGGTTGAATGAATGAAAAATCTTCCGCTCTAATTGGTGGGTGTAGCCTGGAAACTGGCGATAATATGGATCTAAGGAGTCAGGTTTACAGTATAACAGATATTGAGTATTGATATAGTTAATATATTTTGTTTAATTCTCTCAGCGCAGCTTGTATCCTTCCTGTTGTAAAACCCATCAAAGCACGCTGTCCCGATTCAGTTCGGCGATTTTCACATGTACCGTATATAGGAGTGAAAACTTAGACGACGCATTGAAACTTTTTCAGGCCTCACAGGTGAATTTTTCTCACTGTAAATTTTTTCTCCCACTCGATTTCTCTTTTCTTCCTCTCATTGTATTAAGTGAAAAAGTAATATCCGGTTTGTTGAAGTGGTACCAAGGGAGTATTGGAATACTTATATCCATTCGAAATTCTTAATACCTATCAGAACGGTATTTTGTATTTTCGATTGATCCATTTTATTGCTACTTCACATCTTTCACAATGGGTAAGTCACATTTCAGGCAAGAAAAGGAGTAGTTATTTGTTTCAGCCACTGTGGCGTCCTTTATGTAGAATCCATCTATAATTTACTGCAGCGTAGCACATAGGATCATATAGGATATGAGGCGATATCATCTCCTCTTTTATAATCGTAACCGTAAAGTATGAGTTCAAGTTCTAACATGCCTTCTCTACAGTTAACTTCACAGTTGAGGAGATGCGAGCCTTGATGGACAAGGTTACGAACGTTCGTAACATGTCCGTCATTGCTCACGTCGATCACGGTAAATCTACGCTGACTGACTCCCTGGTTCAGAGAGCTGGTATTATCTCTGCTGCTAAAGCCGGTGAAGCTCGTTTCACTGATACGAGAAAGGATGAACAGGAAAGAGGTATTACTATTAAGTCTACCGCTATTTCTCTGTTTTCTGAAATGTCTGATGAAGACGTTAAGGACATCAAGCAGAAGACTGTTGGTAACGAGTTTTTGATCAACTTGATCGACTCCCCCGGTCACGTTGATTTCTCTTCTGAAGTCACTGCTGCTTTGCGTGTCACTGATGGTGCTTTGGTGGTTGTCGACTGTGTCGACGGTGTCTGCGTCCAGACTGAAACTGTGCTGCGTCAGGCTCTTACTGAAAGAATCAAGCCTGTTGTGATTATCAACAAGGTTGACAGAGCTCTTTTGGAACTGCAGGTCACCAAGGAAGATCTTTACCAATCTTTCTCCAGAACCATTGAATCCGTCAATGTAGTTATTGCTACTTACCTTGACAAGGCTCTGGGTGATGTCCAGGTCTACCCTGAGAAGGGAACTGTTGCTTTCGGTTCCGGTTTGCACGGATGGGCTTTCACTATCCGTCAGTTTGCCACTAGATACTCCAAGAAATTTGGTGTTGACCGTGAAAAGATGATGGAGAGATTGTGGGGAGACTCTTACTTCAACCCCAAGACCAAGAAGTGGACTAACAAGGACAAGGACGCTTCTGGCAAGCCTTTGGAGAGAGCTTTCAACATGTTCGTTTTGGACCCTATCTTCAGACTGTTCAACTCTATCATGAACTTCAAGAAGGACGAAATTCCTACTTTGTTGGAGAAGCTTGAGATCTCCCTTAAGGGTGACGAGAAGGACCTTGAAGGAAAGGCTTTGTTGAAGGTCGTTATGAGAAAATTCTTGCCCGCTGCTGACGCTTTGTTGGAAATGATTGTTGTGCATCTGCCTTCCCCCATCACTGCTCAGGCTTACAGATACGATACTCTGTACGAAGGTCCTTTGGATGATCCTCACGCTCTGGCTATCAGAGACTGCGACCCCAAGGCTGACCTGATGTTGTACGTATCCAAGATGGTCCCCACCTCTGACAAGGGTAGATTCTACGCTTTCGGTCGTGTTTTCGCTGGTACCGTTAGATCTGGTATGAAGGTCCGTATCCAGGGTCCTAACTACGTTCCTGGAAAGAAGGACGATCTTTTCATCAAGGCAGTTCAGAGAACTGTTCTGATGATGGGAAGATTTGTCGAGCCTATTGATGATGTCCCTGCTGGTAACATTGTTGGTTTGGTTGGTGTTGATCAGTTCTTGCTTAAGTCTGGTACTCTTACTACCAGTGAGACTGCTCACAACCTCAAGGTTATGAAGTTCTCTGTCTCCCCCGTCGTGCAGGTTGCCGTCGAGGTTAAGAACGCTAACGACCTGCCCAAGCTTGTTGAAGGTCTCAAGCGTTTGTCTAAGTCTGACCCTTGTGTCTTGACTACTATGAACGAGTCTGGTGAGCACATTGTTGCCGGTACTGGTGAGCTTCACTTGGAAATTTGCTTGAAGGATTTGGAAGAGGATCACGCTGGTGTCCCTCTGAGAATCTCTCCTCCTGTTGTGTCTTACAGAGAAACTGTGGAGCAGGAATCTTCTATGACTGCTCTGTCCAAGTCTCCTAACAAGCATAACAGAATCTACGTCAAGGCTCAGCCTATTGATGAAGAGGTTTCTCTTGCTATTGAATCTGGTAAGATCAACCCCAGAGACGATTTCAAGGCCCGTGCTCGTATCATGGCTGACGAATTCGGCTGGGACGTCACTGACGCCAGAAAGATTTGGTGCTTCGGTCCTGACGGAAATGGTCCTAACTTGGTTGTCGATCAGACCAAGGCTGTTCAGTACTTGAACGAAATCAAGGATTCCGTCGTTGCTGCCTTCCAGTGGGCTAGTAAGGAGGGTCCCATCTTTGGTGAGAGCATGAGATCTGTTCGTGTTAACATTTTGGATGTTACTCTGCACGCCGATGCTATCCACAGAGGTGGTGGTCAGATCATCCCTACCATGAGAAGAGTCACCTATGCTTCCGTCTTGCTTGCTGAGCCCAGAATTCAGGAACCCGTCTTCTTGGTTGAAGTCCAGTGCCCTGAGTCTGCTATTGGTGGTATTTACTCTGTTCTTAACAAGAAGAGAGGTACTGTCATCTCTGAAGAACAGAGACCTGGTACTCCTCTGTTCACTGTTAAGGCTCACTTGCCTGTCAATGAGTCTTTCGGTTTCGATGGTGAACTCAGACAAGCTACTGGTGGTCAGGCCTTCCCTCAGATGGTCTTTGATCACTGGACTACTATGAGTGGTGATCCTTTGGATCCTACCACCAAG
Organism: Sporopachydermia lactativora; assembly: GCA_030579575.1. Classification (NCBI taxonomy): domain Eukaryota; kingdom Fungi; phylum Ascomycota; class Sporopachydermiomycetes; order Sporopachydermiales; family Sporopachydermiaceae; genus Sporopachydermia; species Sporopachydermia lactativora. Next base: position 169,821 of record JAKTRH010000007.1, on the reverse strand, counting down.
CCTGGTCAGATTGTTGTCGAAGCCAGAAAGAGACACGGTCTGAAGGAGGAAGTTCCCGGTTACGAGGAGTACTACGACAAATTGTAAGCGGCTTTCCGATTATAATCTCAATATTGGTTTAGTTGGTTTGAATATCATCCCTTGTTAAATTTACTATTTCGTAGCGTAGAAATCGTAGTTGGAGCCATATTGTAAAACACCTTTTCAAAGTTGCTGTAGTCCATGATAAAATATTAAGACCAATGATGTAATTGAAGTGTGTGTACCTGAACTATATAGTGCTTCTAGTATGGGGATTTCCAAATGAGCAGCATCAGAAGTTCTTGAGAATCGTCGTTTGATTACCGAGAACTCAAGTAATAACTGCAATTCAGTTCCCTGCGGCTAGAGCATCTTATGTCTACCGTGAAAACACCTACAGACAACTTAGTTATCGAGCACCTCTGACTACAAGTCGTTTACAAATAGTGTATTCGTGGTCTAAACAGTAGGTATATTCTGTACAATCAAGATTCCTCCTTATCATTCTCCCCATCGTCCAAGTTCTCTAAGGGTTCAGCCTCTAAAGCTTCAACTTCAGCTTTGGCTTTCTTCAAGTTCTCTTCAGTGACTTTTTCACTGTTTTCCAAGAAATAATCCAACTTGGCATGCAACTTCTCCAACACAGCCGGCACTTCTTCAGAAACAGTGGGGAAACCAATGTCTAAAGAGGCAAGTTGATCAATAATGATGGGATCCAACACCAGCATAAGATTTTTCCCCTTGTCAGCCTTCTTCTTGTGCTTCTTACCACCAGTCGGCTCAATAAAAGGAACCTCTTTCGGCTTCACAATCTCTTCACCTTCCGGCAAATTCTTCTTGGGAGCAGCTTTCTGTTTTGAGGAAAGAGTGACTTCTTTAGGGATAACGTACGAAGGATCATAGTGAGCAATCAAAGAGTGCACCAATTTAATCTCAGTTGTGAAAGCAGGAATGGCGGCAGCTTCCAGTTTCTCCTTGGCCAGTTCCTTCCGACGTTCGGCCAATCGAGCTGTTCGTTCAGCTTTCTCGGATTCTTGACGTTTACGACGTTCCTCCCGCACGGCTTCGTAATAAGCATCCATTTTAGCACTGAACTCACTACGGGTAGCGTTGATCTTCTTGTAGATCTCATCTTTAGAGTTCCGCAGTGCATTGCGCTCTTGAAACAAAGCATCCTTCTTAGATCGGCTCTGATCAATTTGGGCCTTCACCAATTCCAATTCTTTGGTAACTTTTTCAAACTCCTCATTCAGCTCCTTAGAGAAAAGGGCATTGACTTTCTTCTTCAACTCTGCGATCTTGGCCTTATCGGCATCAATCGACTCCTGCTTTGCAGCCAAAACAGAGAAATCAGCTTTCAGCTTTCTCAAAGACTGAATCTCCTTAATGCATCTCTTCTCTTCAACAAGTTTCAATTGACCTGAACCAATACTGTCTTCCAAACTCTTGATTTTACGCTCAATGTCCTCAGCTGATTTGAAATTCGACTTGCCTCTCAAAGAATTGAGATCAGCAATCTTCTTCTTGAGAGAAGCGTCAGTAAGCCTGATTTCGCTCTGAAGAGCATTGCGCTCAGACTTTTTAGCTCCCTGTTTCTGAACCAAGGCAGACAATTGTTTCTGAAGTTCAGCCCGACGATCGTAAATAGGATCAGATTGTCTGGGAGCTGCTGAATCACCATTCTTAGGCCCACCGTTGATAGCCAGGTTGAGCTTAGCCAGCTTCTCATCGATAGTCTTTAGCTCAGCGTTCAGCTCCACCAAAGCGACATCACGCTCTTGAATACTGGGCTTGGTGAGCTTTCTGGGCTTTGTCTCCGACATGATGAAGAGCAATACAGAAATACTTGTGATCTACAAAGGCCTGACAGACTTCTCCTGACTTTTCCTGTCAAAAATGCAAATTCAAAGGGGAAAAAAGCTCTACCGTTTATAGAACTGTAGAACTGTACTACGAATGTGTTGAGCTTGAGCGATCAACAATCATTACCTGATATTCTCGGTTTCTCACTACTTTTGTTTGATCATCCAATATGCGCAACGTTTCGCAACGTTGCCTTTAACATTTCGGATTGCATGGAAATTTTTCACTTCGTCGAACTTTATTATGGATGGTGAATCTTTCCGTTTTCGCTGCTCTTGGCGATAAGAGAGAGAGAGAAAAATGCGATATGAGTACTACGATTATGTAGGGCGATGGCAGGTATCGGAATTGAAATAGGAGAGGAATTTACTGATGGAATTGATTGTTATAAGGATGGAGTTCTATTGGAGTAAGCTAGCTACTGGAATACAGAACTTCAATCATGTGGAAAGATTGAGCAGTACATAGTCTACATGGGTTTCTAGCTGCTTCTCTTCACGTATTCAGCCTTCAAATATCTCGGTTCAGAGGTACTTTGAAGACGTGAGAAGAATCGGGCTGATTTAAATGCAAATTTGCTTACCCTTTCCCGGGCTTTCAGCATTTTTTTACTCAATCTGTTTGTTCTGCTTCGGAGGATCAAAGCCTCCTGATAAGCAAACCAAGCCGTGCTGAGTATTACGGCAGGTGTAATATTCATACCGTCATTTCATGTAGACTTCAAATTGACATACTAGTAGAACATATCAGAGAGTCAACAGTAACCATTGATATATTTCCGGCAGAATAAAAATCAATATATAAAGACAACAGGAATAAGTAAAAAAAATATAAACTGATCAACAAGCAACTAGGATTGACCACCTCCCTAGATCCCGTGGAAATAAGCTATCTGAAAGCCCTCTGCTTCTGCCAATACACTACGACTCACTAGCGCACTTCACGTCTCCATTGCGGTATCGAAACGTCCGTTTCGGTCGAAAATGAAACAGGAAAGGAAATGCGAATCATGGAGAAAATCAGACACGAAAATGAAGCAGAATTTATTTATCAAAGAGTTATTTGCTCGTTAATGCGAGCAGTGGTGTACTGAAGTATTAGTAGTGGAAGCTCGTGATACATTGAAGTCCATTTGTGAGGTATCAACCTTTGCTCGAAACAGCCTCCCGAGGAGTTTACATATTTGAGATTCGTTTCAAGAAGATAATTCACTACCTGCCCCGAGAACACTCGCTTCATTCATTTGAGAAAATGGCTACTAGTACTGAAACTAATGCTGATGTGATACGGAGTATTAATTCAGGGAACGTTGGAACTCTTTTCCCTGATGTTGTAGTATCCACAGGACCTGCGCAGGCTGTTCAAACGCCTACTCCTGTATCTTCCAAAGGGTCAGACGAACACGACGATGTACTTTCTGGACATGATGAGGAGCAAATCAAACTTATGGAGGAAGTTTGTATTGTTTTAGACTACGACGATAAACCGCTAGGCGCTGCATCAAAGAAAACTTGTCATATAATGCCCAATATTGAGAAGGGACTTTTACATCGGGCATTCTCAGTGTTCCTTTTCAACTCGGAGAACAAACTGCTACTTCAACAGAGAGCAACAGAGAAGATCACATTCCCAGATATGTGGACCAACACGTGCTGCTCTCACCCGCTTTCTATCCCCAGCGAACTGGGCTACGATCTTCCCTCTTCGATTCAGGGTGTTAAAACTGCCGCTTCACGGAAACTTGAACAGGAACTGGGGATTCCCAGATCCGAGACACCAAGCGAGAAGTTCAATTTCTTGACTAGAATCCACTACCAGGCGCCCAGTAATGGTATTTGGGGTGAACATGAGATCGACTACATTCTGTTTATCAAAATAGATCCTACGTTAAACGTTAACCGCAATGAAGTCCGAGACGAAATGTTTGTCTCAGCTTCTGAACTGAAGGAAATGTTCAAAGACTCAGAGCTGAAGTTTACGCCATGGTTCAAACTTATTTGCGAGAACTACTTGTTCAAATGGTGGAACGATATTGATAATATCAAATCTGATTCCGACGATACTACAATTCATAGAATGCTGTGAGTTCGTGCATAATAGCTTTCAGTGATAAAATTTTGCCTCCCCCACTTTACACACTCTTGTATTTATTCATCGCGTAGAGACCTTATATGACTGTTATATCCCTGATATCTGTGAATTCCTACAAATATCCCAGTAGAACTGAAACCAAACCTGTCACTTCCTAAACGTCTAGGAATCACTCTCTTACTGCACCCGAATTCAACACTACAGCTGCTGTACTGTTCTACCCGCGGCCCAAACAGCCTCAACACTTCTGACCCAAACTGACGTATATCTATCAAATATATTCATCCACTTACTAATCTATTTATTCCCATTTCCATCCATTTAATCCATTTATCTATCCCCATCTCCCTTAGTTCTCAATTTTCCGGCCCGTCTCATCAGAGGTGTTGCTGCTCCGAACTCCCGAGTCCGTTACAAGTAATTCGCTACGCAATTTCTCATAGCCACTGCTAATATGGGCATCTCGGTATCATATATCCGATTTTATATATATTGGGTGAGAAAATTAAAACAGAGGAGCATTTAAACGGTTCACGAGTGGTGTAAAGGCTACTATAGGTGTGTTGCTGTAGTCGTGGTTAGCACCATTGGCATAGAAGTATCACTGGGCGTAGTGAGTTCTTGCATTATTGAGTGGGACGAGTGAAAAGCGTTATAACTCTATATAATATAACTGGGTAGCCCACCCCTAAGTGACATTCTGATATTTCTGCTTCTGCTATTTGCTGGTTGAAAGATGTCTAAAGCTGCTATAAGGAGTACCAGCGCTGTAAGGAGACTTGCGTCTCTGAGTCAGCCTGAGAAAAGACGACGGAAAACTACATTTACCGATGCTCTGAACAAAGGTCCCTCATTTGACGATTTCCTCAATAAGCGAGCAGCCAATATGAATTTATACGATCCTATCACGGAAGCGTTGAGCGGAGCGGAAAGAAAGCGACTGCCAAACTGGCTGAAGACTGAAATCCCCAAGGGAAAGAATTTCGCTAAACTTAAGGAGGACGTGAAAGGTTTGAAGCTACATACAGTATGCGAAGAAGCTAGATGCCCTAATATCGGTGAATGCTGGGGTGGTACTGATAAATCTGCTGCAACTGCGACTATCATGCTCATGGGTGATACTTGCACACGTGGGTGCCGATTCTGCTCTGTCAAGACTTCTAGAAACCCTGGACCGCTGGACCCTCATGAACCGGAGAATACTGCTGAAGCTATAGCGCGATGGGGGCTTGGTTATGTTGTTTTAACTACAGTTGACCGAGACGACCTTCCGGATGGAGGTTCTGCTCATTTTGCCGATACAGTGCGAAGAATTAAGTCTAAGGCTCCTCATATTCTCGTTGAGACGCTATCAGGTGATTTCCGTGGGAATTTAGCTGACGTTGAGACTCTGGCTCGTTCTGGTTTAGACGTATTTGCACATAACGTAGAAACAGTAGAGGAATTGACACCGTTTGTTCGAGACAGACGTGCAACTTTCAACCAGTCCTTATCAGTGTTGAGACACGCTAAGGAGACTGCTCCGTCGTTGATTACGAAAACCTCGCTTATGCTGGGATTCGGTGAAACGGACGAGCAGGTTGAATCGACTTTACGTAAGCTCAGGGATGCCGGCGTAGATGTAGTGACTTTCGGGCAATACATGAGACCAACTAAACGACATATGAAGGTTGTGGAATATGTGACTCCGGAGAAATTTGATTACTGGAAGGAACGAAGCTTAGATTTGGGATTTTTGTATGTCGCATCTGGTCCTTTAGTGAGAAGTTCTTACAAAGCAGGTGAAGCGTTCATTGAGAATGTTTTGAAGAAGAGAGCCTTGGATGCTAAGAATGAAGTGAAGGAGTCTATTGATTTCTCAACACAGAAGAACGAGCATGTTACGACTGCGGCTTGATATAGTTATTTATTTGATTGGGTAGGACGAATGGGTTGCCACATAAACTATATAGGGCAGAATCGAGTTTTTATTAGATCTACGATCACAGTGTTCCAGATATACAGGTTACTGAGTATTTTTTTGGAGAGTAGTCCAGCTTTAAGCGTTAATAGTATACATCATCTGATTTCCTTTTTTTATGGACGGACGTGATTCTCTCGCATCCATTGCTACCTTTGAGCAGCTTACTAAGCCTCTCTCGTAGAATTTCCAGCACACTTTAAATTTTATCTTTGAGATTGGGAGAGAACTTCGCTGATATGCCTTGAGCCCTCTTTATTCAGCTCACCGTCATCAAAAATATAGGAAAAATCCGAGATGAACGGAATAAGAATGTCAATCGGAATATTAAGTGTAGGTGTGAAAACCAATACGACTGTAGGGCAATAGTTAGTAACTGATGATAAAAATAAACTGTAAACTGTTCAATGTAACTTACGATTTCTGACATTCATTTTGTTAATGTCCTTCTTGGCGACAACTGATGACAGGAACCGAAACAAGGCATACAAGAGATGCTGATTCTCTTCCGGTAACTGACTGGTTAGGGTTTTGAAATCTCGAGCAATAAGCGCCAAATCCTCTTGAGCAGTTATGCGAGAGAATTCGCCAAAAAGCTCGCTAGGGACTAATTTAGTTGGAAGTTCCCGAAGATATAGTTTTAGTAAACCTGCCGTAGAGTTTATGTCAGGCATTGGCTTCATAGCCAGCAAGTCTATATCAAACTTAGTATTGAACGACTCTTTCAGCTGTTTGATCAGACTTGAGGACCCGCTTAGCCTGAAAAGTCCCTCTTCATAAACGGCACCCGTAGCCTCAAGATATGTGATACATCGATAAACAATACTTGGAACCTTTACTCTATCATATATCAGATGCTGAGATATCTTCAGAGATTCCTGCAAACTAACACCAAAAACTTGAGGTTTCCCAGAATTAGCCTGATAGTATGGATTATCAGTTATTTCCGTCCCGCCTCCAAATATAGACCTGTTTGGAGAGCTTGTACGGGGCGTATCAGTGGATCCAGCAACGTTAGGTGTGTTCATTGACAGAAGTGACTTGTAAGCGTCGGGTATTCGATTTGAGCCGTTAGAGGAAGTTCTCTGATGATCAGCCCTGAAACTGGCAGTGTTTAAGGTATCTTCAGTACTCAAATTCAAGAAGGATCCACGGCCACTGAAACTCTGAGGGATACCAGCCATATTGTTCATCCCTAGATTACTATCAACGACTCCAGAATCACTAGCACCGCCGTTGTTCTTCCCGGATCTGAATCCGAAAATATTTCTTTTGCGAGATCGCTTGCTTGATTCGTCTGCAGTATTAGTTCCTACGCTATTAATGGTACTGCTATAAGGGTTTACCTGCTCATTGCTAGGTTCCTCATTTATAGACATCTGACTGAAGTTCCCTGCTGTATCTGCCATGATTGCAGGATTGATCACCTGGCAAATACAATGAATCCAGTCGTCTCGATCCTCATCGCTTTCAGCACAGAAAACGTGTTGGATGTAAGATTGTACGGAATTTTGAGAACTGTTCTTCTTCGGTTCTAAGAGGAGGAATGCATGACGATAAGACTTGGAATCACTAGAGTCCGAGACTTGAGATTTCGCTGCACCGATCTGCACCCCAGTTAAGGGTATCCGTGATATCACGTTATCGCATTTATCGTTTTCGTAAATCAATAACGTATTCTCCTCGATTATACAAAATCGAGCCTTCCAGTTAGTTCCTAATCCTTTCCGTTTGACAGTTAGATACCCTGATTTTGTCTCAATCTGCTCGTCCAATTCTAGTGGGTTTATCATATCTGTAGAAAGGTACTCGCAAATAGCTAACCCGACTTCATAAGGTAAAGAAGGAATAGACAGCAGAGCAGCAAAATAAGACGTCAGCTCCTGGCGACGGGTGTCAATTTTGTTCGGAGCATGTGATAAAAAGAGTGACTTCTCAGGTACTTTCGGAAGAGAATAGTACTCTGCAGACATAGAGTCGTAAATGCTATTATTAAGATTAACCAGCGATGAGTGCGTTTTTCGAATTTTCCAGATCTCCTTCCCCGTTGCACGATCGCAGCAAGCCAAGACAACTTCAGGATCAGTATTACGAGGTTTCCGCCTATGCGATAGAACAGATTTAGAGACTTGCACCGTTATCGTTGTCAGCTTATCAGGCTCTACGAACAACTGCACAGAAGGCACAGAGTTCACTACGGTGGCTCTATTATTCTGTTTGGCTGCTTTCCCATCTTTATCCTGTTTCCCCTTTTTCCGGAAAAGTGATTCTTTTCCCTCAGCTGTAGAGCCTGTAATGCCTGTGGCTCCAATGATCCCACTCACCAAACCAGCCACACCAGCGGCAGCAACTGATGAGTTGGAAACAGAAGTATCAGAGCAGATCGTTACGTCATCCCGGGCAGAACTCGATGGCTCACTTGGCGTGGTTAATTGCTGTACTACAGAAGAGTCCGCAGGAAACCAATAATCGTTACCACGAGACGACACAGGTTTCGTGCTTTTAGCTACACTGCTGTCTGTCACAGACGTCGACCAGGACTCTGAATTCGCAGAAAGATGCTCATTCGGAGAAGAACCAAACGTCGGAGCAGAAAAGTTTATGGGACTAGGAGTCGCCCAAGCAGACGAGGCGAACTGTGAGAATTGCTGAATGGAGGGAGTCGTATGCAAATCCATGGTAGTAGAGGATTGGGAACCCGACAACTGCCTACTGCGTTGTTGCTGGAGTGTACCAGTAGTTTGTGAAGCCTGTGTTTTCACGTTTTGAGAGGCAAAAAGATCACTAGACGAAACATTCCCACTGGAAGTCTTGTTTTTCTCTGTCTGCACTTCACCATCGTCATCGCTTTCACCATCGTCTGAAACTGCGTCGTTCACAAGGCTACCAAGGGCTTTGTTGATTTCTATTTGACTTCGGTTCGGTATAGGCGTTGGCCGGGGATCCAAGGCCGTTGGAAGCGCATTGGAGTACTGCTCAGATCTCAAACTGGACGCTGGCGACAGTGGGCCTGGAGGAGCCGTCCTGGCTGCAGAAGCTGGCACGCCAGTGTTGCTAGTCTGGGTGTGAGGTCGTTTAGACTTCTTTGTAGGGGTCGTCGGTTGTGTGGGTTGCGGGTTGAGTCCATTTCTGCCGGGTTTGGAAGAATTATCCGTGTTTTTCACTGGAGAGGTCACCCGTTGGCTCAGGCTAGCTGCTGTGAGAGGCGAAGATGCGAGATTTGATACGTCAGAGTTGGCAGTTGAATTGATCGTGCTTAAAGATGGAGACCGGCTCTCTGCTATAGAGTTTCGTTCAATGTCTGTTAAAGAAGGGCGAACTTGGGATCCACTATATATGCTGCTGGTAACTGAACGTACGCTTTTCGCTGGTGAGATCTGCGTCGACTGAGGTATGCATTGAGACTCGGAATGCACCATGGAAGCCGGGAGTTCAATGTTGTGGAGTTCAATGTTGTGCTGTCGTAGTAAGGAAAGCAGGAGATCTCTTTCTTCTGTCACTTTCACTAAATCAGTTTTCAAACTCATGATAAGATTACGTTGCTTCTTAATAACTCGTTGAGGGTCCTTAGAGAGTTTGCTGTCTGTCACAGACACATTGTCGTCCGCGCCAGCCTGTAAATTCGATCTTACAGAGTTATCACGTTCAAATGTCATACCCATACCGGAAACAGGGCTCTTATCGTCATGACACGAGAAACTATCATCAGTGGGAGAAGCTATGTGGAACGACCATTGAGAGCCATGGTCTGCGCCTTGGTTTACGCTTCGTTCAGACATGCGGGACTGGTGGTCCCTTATGGTTTGGTCAAAATGTGATTCGCTCATAGCTGTAATATACAAACTGCGTTAAACAGTATAATTGAACCAAGAGTAACGGCAAGCTGCCCTGCTTGAACCGGGGAAATTCCACTGCTGTGAACAGACAGATATATGCACTTTGAAGAGACTCTCGGGGTGACCAGTATGGTCAATGGGAGCAAACACGTATGCTATCCTTCATGCAGAGCGACACTTACCAGTGTTCGCTTGTATAAGCCGGTTAAAATATGAGTGAAAACTCCGTCTCGAATACTCAAAGAACAATCAAAGTCTCGGCCGCAAAACAGGACAGAATCTTCACAAAAGGAACGTCAAATGAGTGTTTTTACTTTAGGCTTGCCATTGCCAATTGGCAGTTCTTCAAATGAACCAAACCAGGCCACTGACGTCCCCGAAGACCCTGTGGTTTCTCGGTTCGCGACACCCCTTAAGCTTTACGCGAACGACGAAACTGGAAAGAAGGCTGAGATAATTTATGATCACGTAAGCAAAGAAGCTGTTGTGAGCGAAGAAGTGATGGGATGGAATATAAAGAGGGAAACGGGAGGTTTGAAAGAGCTGATAAAGGAATGGGGATTGTTTGGTTATTCATTGGCTTGAAGAGACTGATTTGAGGCCGAGGTATCTTGCTGATGAGAATAGTGTGGTGGGCACTTGGATGTGTGTATTTCTATATAGTCTTGAGCATGCTGGGGTAGTTAATATGCTGAGAATCTGTGATGATATTGAGGGAATGGTAAAAAGATACTAAAATATGTTCTTTTGTTGTAGATGTGAAGAAGCTGTTCGTATTATATCTTGGTTTATTGATTAGTGGGGCACTTATAGGGCAAATATGAGTCATTTTGGAGGATTGCAGCACCAGGGATTGACGACTGTTTGATGCGAATCAATGAATGAATGAATCAGGGCGGTGGAATATTGAGAGAATAAATATAAATAGGATTCATAGGATTTTGTATGGTGAAGTCTGGCTATCCCATCATCAGTTTTCTTGTAGAGCTGTCCTGTCAAAACAAAAAATACGATGAGATCTCACGCAAAGCAGACGTTCAGGGAATCCATATGAATCTTATGAGTATCTGAGGAGTGATAACCGTATCTGAGGAGTGATAACCGTATCTGAATGAAAACGCCCGAAGGAAGAAAAATATACTTCAGTATTATAAGCGATTGCTTATAAAAACGTAGTAAAAACAGATATAGAGATTTATGTGAATTGGATATATCTGATGGACTATTTACTTAGCCAAAGTTATCAGCTATTCAGTTTTTCATATTCGTCCCACATTTTCACCAATTCCGCTTTCTCGATTCTTTCCTTATTGATATCCCTTTTCAGTATTTTCAGTTCAGCCTCTTTCTCTTCCAACTTTTCCATCCATTTCATATCCAGGTTTCGTTTTAAAAGACTGACTTTCATCTCATGCTTCTTAGAGTATTGAACGTAAAGTTCGTTAGACAGTTTCTCTACTGCTTTGTTAATACGATTCTCTGTTTGAGATTCAATAGAATCTAATTTCTTCTTTAGTGTTTTAATCTCCTGCTCTTTGACGAGATTTTCATTCACAAGTTCGTCAATTTCTTGCTGAAATTTTGCCTTTGCTTCTTCAAATTCTCTTAAAGTAATTGTAGGAATCGAATCTGGGGTTAATTCTGGGAGTTCAAAATCAAATCTTTTACCATTTGTTTCTTTTCCGCTACTGGAGGACCCGTTCACATTTTTGAACCCCTTGATAGGCGTAAGAGTCATCCCATCTTCATGACTCGCATTTCTTACAAAATTAAGAGGTGACCGCTGGTTCAGTAGAATTATCTCTTCCTTTGTTCTCTCTTTTTCAATATCTTCAAACGAGCCATCACCACCGTCACTTCGGGCAACATTCAATTCAGGGAACACATTCATACTTGTCCTTCTATGATCTTTAGGGCTTGTAGGCACTTCAGTTGTTCCAGTTGACAGACTTCTTTCAGGTGTTTGCGCTGAAGCTGCATCTACTCCGTACTTTCTTTTGAACTCCTCTTTCTCCGTTTCTAAATCTTCCGTCTCAGTACCTTGCGCGAGTGATTGCCTGCCCCTTTCCTGCTCTTCCTGAGTAGTCTTATCAACTGGCGTTTGAATTGAATCTCCTACTTTTGCTATATACAGATCGTCATGTTTTGTTTTCGTTCGAAACTCCAAATGTGACTCTGTGACTGCCATAGCCTGTGGATCGCTTAAAATACTATGTCTATGATGATGTACATGAGGCCTACTGTTTACCTGTTCTGTAGACAAAGATGGAGGAGTTTTTATAAGACTCACGGGAGACATATCATTTTGAACAGGAACTTCTAATTGATCGGGTACAGTAACAGAGATATGCTGGGGATGAGGCCGTAGATTGCTTTCCTCTGTCCGGTGGCCTGGCGGAGTAGAAGGAGGGGCCGTTTCCATCTTCTTTGAATGGGGTTCAGATGTTAAATCGTCGTCCTGTGTTATATCGTGTTTGCTTAGTGGCTCAGATAGGTATGATTCCCTTTGTACGCGAGTTTGCAACATAGTTTTTGCTCCATTCCTTCCGTGTAGTATGCGACCGAATGATGTGTTGATTTTGCCTTGAGATATCTGAGATAAAGGTGTATATCCGGCCATTGACCTTCGTTTATTTGATGTTGAACTTGGGATAGGCACACTTCCATATCTCTTCGAGAAGGATTCAGGCGCCAGAGAGAGCCTTTTATTAGACATTATGCAGAGCGGAGGACAGTTATGTTGAATAGTCAAATATAAGGTGCACAATGAAAGGATTGATAAATCACTGATGAGATGTCTTACAAGGCAGGACAGATACAGTGCAGAAAGTCTTTCAGAATGGGATTCTTTTACTGGATACCTGCGATATTCGTTGAGAAATTTAACGATACGTAACCAAGATGGATTTCCCTTTCAAAAGCCGCAAGTTCGATAAGATATAAAAGATAAGATAATCGATATAGTTCCTTTCCTACGGTTTGATCAGTGATGACACGCTGCTTCCTGCTTGCTTGTGATGATTTTCGAAAGTAAACAACGCGATTTGTTACCTGAGCAACGAGAGGAATCTTATTTTTATTTTGGGAATGTAGGTATTAGGTTTATGCATAGAATATGTACAGTGCTGAAAGTTTATTTGTTCCATCGGAAAGGTGGAGAGAGAAGAATTGTAGTTTATGGAGAACAAAGGAGAGTATTTATTATATATATATTCTATATTCAGGCCTCGATGTATGTGAGGCACGCAATAGTGTGCTGTACTGGCTTGTTCTACAGGATACACTGAGGGGATTTAATTCACAGTCACTTTACAATTAGAGCATGTTGAAAGTGCGTATGAAAAGCAATGGATTCTACGCTGATTGACTGTTATATCACTGTAATAGATGATGTTAAGTATAGTATATTCAATATACAATGCGTAAGTGTATGTATGTGTGTGTGTGTGTGTGTGTGTGTGTGTAGTGTAGTGTATAGATGTTTCTTAGCCGATGCAGGCGAACAACCTACCGCCCTTCTTATATACATGGATCATCCTGACGTAACTCATAACAATGCGTAAGCATCGGACTACTCGTGATTTCAATGTTGTGGGCTGTGGAATGATAACAAAGAAAGTAGTTAATCAAGCAAATACGTCTAACCATCATGATTTTCATTTCTTCAAATAGCTGAAGCTGAAACCCTGCGTCGAACTGCGAGGCTCATGCGGCTTCATGGTCCATAAAGAAGGCCCCATCCCTCCCAGTTTCTGCTTCTCTGGAACTGTTCCAAAAGTAGAAGACTCGTAAGTACCAGTTTGCGTACTCAAAGAAGGAGCAGGAGCAGGCGGAGGAGGAGGAGGAGGAGCGGGTAAATATGTTCCACTTTTAGAGGGGGGTATATATAGCAAATTGGGATCTGTGCTTTGTTGTGTTTTTTCGCCAAACGAACCTTTCGATACGTTCGTCTGAACCTTCTGAGGGTGAAGGCTGCTCTCTCTGCTCCCATCCGCCAAATCTAGCTGTGGGGACAACGGACTGGCAGTTGAAGAGCCAACATTCTTCAGTATTTCAAGGTTTGCAATCACTTTCTTCAGCTCTTCCGTATTCACGGAGCCGGTAGATGCCTTTTTCGGGGTTTCTGTCGCAGAATTCTGAGGCTCCAACGCAACTTCATGATTCTTTTTCGTGGAGGTGAGATCTGACATAGCAGTAACAGACGCGCCATTAGATGAGGGCAGTTCGTTCTTTCCCACAATGCTAGAAGCAGAACCTGTAGATACAGCATGGGATGTTGACTTCTTCAGGGCAGCGTCGATATTGTAAACACCGACTAAAGGCTCAAATTTCAAAATTGGGGCCTGAAACTCTGAAGTAGGGTTATACGAGCCATCTTCAGCTTGCATATAGCTCTCGACGGATCCAAAAGTTGGAATTGTTTTGCATTCTACTGGGACGTCTGTATTATCAACCAACTCAATAGGATTATCAGGAATATCCTTAGCTGAGTTCATTATCAAAGGCAGCTGCAGTGACTCTCTCTTCCTCTGGATTTCAGCTTCCTCTGATAACACAGGCTGCTTCCCGTATTTCAATACAGAGTTGCCTTCGTATGACGCCATATTAACCCAGGGCAGCTTTGATATATCATAAGGCTTTGGTTTATACCATGGGATGTCCTCATCAGATATTGTTTTACCCAAACCGCCACTTTCATCATCCAAATTATGAGACTGTTTGTTCTTGAACTCGGAACCCTCATTTCTGTTCAGCTCCGAAAGGGAAGCCGTGTGATAATGGTTTGCATGCCTCTCAGATTCAAATAGTCGTACCATCGTAAGTTCATCGTCAGATTTGAATCTCACTGATTTCTTTGGACGCGGTGGACCCTTCAGATACCTTCTACCTTCTTTATCGATATCCGAAAGTCTTACAGCCAAAATACTCTTCTTGACTGCAGGTTTAACTCTTTTAACAGAGTGTTCCTTGGCCCAATCAGGCTGGTCGTCCCGCTGATTTTCACCAGTTCTTTTCCTTTTCGCAGAACCTTCTGTTCCCGGTGCTGTGGATTGTGCAGCTACTGTACTTGATTTAGCCGTATCAGCAGTTTTATGCTCAGCATTCTTACTGCCTGGCATCAAATCTTTCAAGTGCCACGGGGGAAGAGAAGAATCTGCAGTAAGCTTGGAAGTTACAGTTACGTCAGCTGCCTTTGTCTTTTCTCCAACTCGAACTATGGGGATTTTTTCTCCTGACACTTTGCGGGTCACCGTCGTCTTGGTGATCTTCACTGCAGGTTTTGGAGCTCCGTTGCCACCAGTTCTGATTTGTTTGAAAAGCGTTGAAGTAGTAGCTTTGGGAACTGACGCAGTAGAGTCCGCAGAGACCGTCTTACTCGAAACTGGGTTACTGGTACCAGGAATTTGATTCCTAGCAGATCCCGGAGTGGGGTTTTTATCCTTATTCCCAAACACTGAAGGTTGTCGTACTTTCGCCGGAGTTAATGGTTTTTCGTCAGCAGTAAGAGAAGACAATCTGTTATCGAGTTCTTTGGCCAACTGTCGCGTATCAGGGTTGCTAGAGTTCCTGAAAATGGTTTCAAAGCTACGACCAGCGTCAAATTTCTTTAACCAGTTTCTACTCAGCTCTAGTAGTTTGATTATGCGAAGAATCGATACCATACCGTTGAATCGTTTCGATTTTACATCAAAGTCAAACCAGGAAAGCAATATTTGTAAGAATTTTGTATGAACGCGCAGCAATTTCCAGAATTGATCATCCTTAGGGTGCGTTTTCAGAGCATTCTGCATCAGTAGAGTACGCGGGTTTGCCGTCATGTTTCCCCATGCACTGACGGGGATTTTAGCTACATCAGCTACAAATGCAGCAATAGGCGAAGCGTGGGATTCGTTTACCTTATGAGGAGGAGAATTGTTCGGTTCATTAGGTTTCAATGTGTGTTTTGCAGTCTTTGATTGCTCATTATTGTTTGTTCGAGAGCGGGCATGTGCTGCTGGATCAGTTGGAGGGTTAGAAGCTTTGGGATGCTTCTTTGAACCCGGTGGAGCCTCTTTATTGTCATGCTGTGTTGGTGATACTTTCTTGCGTTTAGTGAAAGCCAAATCTGCCAACTTTGTATCCTCCGAGAAATCCAAACTGTTTTTCTTAGCACTATCTGTGTGTTCAGCATTGTCTTTGGCGTTAGAATTCGCAGTATTCGCGTTCGTATTGGTATTAGCAGCATTCGCAGCATTTTTAGCTTTCTTCAGTTTCTTTTTATGGGGTTTACTGACAGCCGGTTCAACTTTTTCAGGCTCAACAGGTTTCGGAGAATCTTTCGTCGTCGTTGTGCCCGTAATTGGAGAGCCAGAGGACGATATCAATGAAGCCAGAGACACGGAATCGATATTGTTCGTATCAGCTGCTGGCTTCTCCTTAGCAGTTTCCCTCAAATTCAGGTGTAGCAAAGGAATCTCGGGAATGTCAAAGGTGCCTGGCATGGGAGCCCCGCTACCAGCAGGTGAAAGCACACTCTCTCCGAAGTTGTACCCACCAAATAGCCTCCCTTTATCATCGCATAAGGATACATTTGCTAAGCTGTTCGTATTCCTTATAGTAGCACTAGTGGATTCACTAGCGGCTTCCGAGTTCAGCCTATTGAACGCATTCAGCAGAGAATCACCAGTTAAAACACCTTCAAATCCATCTATTAGACTCACTAGGAAGTAGTTAGTATCTCATATTCTAGTAATAATTTCTAGTAATAGTTGTATTCATTCACTCATCAGCGATGAGCATCGACCGTCCTATCTTAGGGGGCGCTACGCCAAAATAGGAGTCACGTGCATAACGTCCAAAACTTTAAACTTACTTTTTCGTTTCTTGGCCAGTGTTTCAGGACTTGTACCTGTAACAGCCATCTATACCGCCTGTTAGTAAACTGATAACGACTGAGACTAATAATTTGAAGTAAAATACGATAAAAAAACGATAAAACAGAGAAAAAAAGGTGCGTAGCTCCGCCCTCCGGATGATAAAATACGTGCCTACGCTGCGCCGAGGTCCATCTTGAGGCAGATGCAACATCACGTATCACCCCGTGCGCGAAGTGAGATGTGAAAGTCGGACTACCTAAAGATGATTAACATCCGGTTTATTGGACTTGCTCGAAAGACTGGCGATCAGTGTACTTAAAATTGCTCATTCTAAATACATTCTACGAACGCATTTCAGTCAGGTCAACAGGTTCATTTGACAAAGTAAAGCCGGGACATTACATTTGTCAAATTACTGGTGTTGACACTGTGGAGATTATGCCGTCAGGTAATCCTCTGCCTAGCAGACATTTACCTGACAATCTTCCACAGTTCATGGGGCCACAGTTCTAGATTTGAAGTCTTTTCCAAATCCCTATAATGAACCGGGCCGCCGTGACAGACGGAAACGCAATAGTACAAACGTATACACATGCGACGGACTGTCCAGGGACTCCCGAGCTACTGACTGGATTTGGCGCAACTACATAAGACTTGTGCAATCACAATCAGTAGTTGGGGTCCACAGGTGTTCTAAACACAGAGACAATTCATTTCCTATGGGAAGGAGTATGAAAGGTCACTTTACAGATGTCACCGGGCTAGCGACACTGCCTGGAAGGCGGGGATTGCAGAAACAGATAAAACAGGAAGGGAGAAGAGGAAAATAAAAATTAAATAATCACTTACAGCTCACAAGCATATCCGCACTACGAGTTGACGAGTTTCCCTGTCAAACTAAAACCTCCTAAAATACGGCTGCTCTGAGTATAAAAGAATAAATACAACAATTAACGATACACTACGGTGGCAACGAAGAAGAAACCAGGAAGAAACCAGCAAAATGGGTTTCGCGTCCCTTTTATAGACAGCCAAATAAAGTTTAGGGATGCGTCATGCGGGTAACTTTGACACGACGCGCTGCGTCAAAACGGGAGATTTCAGAACGAACATGAGGTCTCATCTTCTTCGCTTCCGAAGAAATTTTTCCATTACTGCAACGTTCATGATATATAGAGAATAGAACAACTGATAGTATGATGAAGAAAAGCAGCATAAGCGGTGTTTATTGAGTCCTATAAACGTATAGCTTTCGAAGATCTCAACTGTACACTTTGTATGGTCTTGATGAAGGTTGTCGTTTTGGTTCAGTGTAAGAATATCTACTATGAGCCAGTTTCGACGTCTGGTCCTCCAGACCTTAAGATGTGCTCGCCATTCAGGTGCAGCTGCCAGTTACATTAACCGTGAGGGTGTTAACGCTATTCCTCACATTCATTCGTTTGGTCCCGCAGCCCGATTTTATCATGTTTCCCGTGTATCCTTGTCAGCGAGCCAGGACGCCAGCGATAAGTCTGTAGAGGTTGAGACTTTCAGTGAGTTGGGGAAAGCCGATCTGCTGGATCCCCTTTTGGTCGAGGCTATCACGAAAGCTGGCTTTACCAAAATGACCCCTGTACAGCAGAAAGCTATCGGGCCGATTGTTTCTACGAAGGAGGGTTTGGTAGCCCGTGCTAAGACTGGAACTGGTAAAACTCTGGCGTTTGGCTTACCTGTGATTCAAAGTGTCTTGAATGCCAAGCGAGAAGGCGCGAGTGGAGTGAAAGCTGTAGTCGTTGCTCCTACTCGTGATTTGGCTCTGCAAATCAAGGACGAACTGGCCAAAGTTCTCTCTAAACAACGGGATCTCGGAATCACTGTTGGTTGCGCTACCGGTGGTGAATCTAAAGATCGCCAAATCGATCGGATGTTCAGAAGAAGAATCCCCGATATTATGGTTTTCACTCCTGGAAGACTTCTGGATATCCTGGATAGCGGGTTTGCTGACAGTTTTGGCGATTTGCAGTTTTTCGTGTTGGACGAATCTGATAGATTATTGGATATTGGATTCAAAGACACTATAGTTGAGATTGAAGAGAAATTACAGGAAGCTAGTAATAAGTTTGATGGCGGGGCTCGTGTGCTGCTGTTTTCTGCTACTATCGACAGATCTGTGAAATCCTTTGCGTCGAAACTCATTGGCAAGAAGTTCAAATATATCGATTGCATTGACCCTAATGAACCAGAATCTCACCACTCTATTCGTCAGGTTGCCGTTGTGTCTTCTGAAGGGTTGCTAGACTCGTTTAAGCAAGGTGCCGCTTTTGTTGCTAATTCTGCTTTGAAGCTTGAAGATTCTCGACATCGATCGAACAAGGCTGATGCTAAGAACTTCAAAGCTATTGTTTTCCTCCCAACTGTGAAAGCCGTTGACTGGATGTACCACTTGATGAACCAGTATTTCAGATTTAAAAGATCTAGAATCCAGCGATCGAAACTGCATGGCAAGATGACCGTTGCTCAAAGACAGAGAGTAGTCAATTCTTTTAAGACCGCTGATAATGGAATTCTCTTTACTACTGATGTTGGCGCCCGTGGAATGGATTTCCCTAATACTACTACAGTAATCCAATTGGGACAGCCTTCTACTGCTGCTACCTATATTCACCGTATTGGTCGTACTGCGCGAGCTGGTAAATCTGGGGAGTCATACTTGTTTTTATCCAAGATGGAGCGACCGTTCTTGCGGGAGTTAGACGACATTGGAATTGTGCTTTCCGAGACTGTTGAAAGTATGGATCTTCCTGAAATTGATGATATTGAGACTTACTTCATGGAATCAGAAGACCCTGAAGTTGGAAAGTCTTTGATTGGAAGCTATTTGTCTTTAATGAGATCTCTTGACGCTAATAGTATTACTTTGTGCAAGAATATCAAGGAATTCAATGAAGGTGTCGGGTATACGGAGAAAATGCACGTTAATCCTTTGCTTTGGCGCAATCAGATGAATATGGATGCTCGTACTGCGGCTGAATTCTTCACCGTTGAAGGACGGCCCAACTCTTATCACACTATTGACGCACCTGGTAGAGCTTATAAATCCTATGGTTCTCGATCAAATCAAGGTGGTAATTATCGATCAAACCAGGGTGGTAATTACAATCGCAGGAAGAATAACTACTCTGATCGGGTTGATCGCGCTTTTGATGCATTTGATCGTAACCAGCTCAATTACAACCGTTCTGAGAGAAATAGCTCAGGATCGCGTAATTACAAGAGAGGCAATAACCGCAATTCAGGTAACAGTAATTTCGATGACTATTAAGTTGTCAGGGATTGTTTGAAGGTTGTGAAAGTTGAAAATTTGGATCTGTTTTGATGATGCATTCCTACGTGTTCATATTTCTGCACAATCCATGGATTGATTGGTCTCCTGTGTTTTATGTTTTTCATCCTTTTTATAGATTTGTTTGATTTTTTATTTTACTTTGGGTGAAGTTGGCCTTATTCATTTGCAGTTTTCTCCGGTTTTCCCTCTTTTCTATTCAGTGTCAATTTTCGGGTTTCTATTTTTGTTTTTCCTGTTTCTCTGTTATTCCTTTGGGTTTTCTCTTTGCTCAGCTCGCCTATGGTTAATTCCTGATCTTCTGGAAGAGAGAAGTGATGTTTCTCTGTTTCCTACAGTCTACGAGTTATCTTACCCTGTATATATTGGTCGTAATGTTTCTTCCTCCTTCCGTCAAGCTTTATGGAATCTTCTACGCAGTTTTTGTGCTGAAGTTTCCCTTGTAAATCGATGGTTTCGGAATTGAGAATACATTCAATGAGCTGAAGAAATTGCCAAAGCTTTCTGGGTTTTTGGTTTTTACATAAATGGTGCGTTGGGGAAGTTCATCTTCAAGCGGTATAAATAGTGCCACTTTGCTATTAGCCTGTACATATTTGTATACATTTTTAAATGGATCATGCGTTTTCAAAATTCCTGTACCTGTTTGAATCTGGTTTTAGACTTTAGAGACTGAGGAGTCTGACTGAGGAGTAGCTTGGGATTGTCGTGATATTCTCGTATTAGTAATTGATAATATTTATGTTCCTGAGAATTCAACACTTCCGCCTTTCCTGAATTTCTGATTTTTTGCTCATTATCGAGGCAGCAATACAATAGAGTACCACTGTATCCTTGGACCTCTCAAAAAAATCGCGAAAACTGCGATGATTTCACATTCAAAGGTACTCTACAACTCCATTAGTCCAATAACTTGAAGTTTTCATCTTTACACGTTCACGTCCAAGAACGGATCCGTCCTTCTAAGAATCTTATAGGGTCTCTCGAATATCTCCTCGTTACGCACCTTCTTTTCTGAATTCCAACTAATCTTTGTGAAGGAACTCCTCTCAGAAATATACCACTGTCTCCTGACTGAGACGAGAATTTTTCCCACCACCACTGACGGGCTTGATAAGGGTAGTAAGCAAAATATCGATTGGGTGCCGAATAAGTGAGCCACGTCTTCCTCAACTGAAAGACCCGAAAAAAATTCCTGCACTCAGGAGACTCGAATCTTATAATATCGTAATTAACTAAACTTCTTGGTACTTGTATATCGACCATTACATCATTTACTTTAGAATTCTGTCCCGCTGCCCTTCTGGAGTGGTTGAAATTTGAGGAAAATCGGAACGCAGACAGTGGAATCGTGCCCGATAGATGTTTTACATCAGCCATTTCCCTGGCTGCTACGGAGTGAATTGTTACCGAATGGCGTGCTGAGTTTTTACCAGATTCTGTAGCGTCTTTCAGCAGCTGAGTGCGAACTGACTGCAGAATCGAGCCTAACTTCATAGCATCAGCTATATCTGCTGGTTTGTTAGCTTTCTCTTTCTCTGTCAACTCCTGATCCAAATCGACTAGTTGATTGGCCAGAGTCTCCAAGCTTTGAGGCTGTTGTGATTTCTGCTGGCTGAGATTCGAATGTTCGGTCAGATAAAGTCGCCAGAGAACTTTCAGCAGTTCCCCCACAGTCATGAATGATATACTCTCCCCTTTAGGTGTCGTAGTAAATACATCTAACCACAAGACTGGCCATAAACTCCCTGGTATGTACCCTTCAGACCCTTTCACCTGTACTCTCAGTTGAGGTTCGGTATCACTTTTGAGGGTCTCTGTAGCCTTGTGTGGTTTTACAGTCGTATCCCGTGTGTTCTCAGACTTGGATTTATTCGTTCCCCGCTCTATACTCGCTGTTCTCTCAATCTTCTTATCCAGAAATGCTTGCCACGGTTTGTAGAGTACCTTACTGATTTCGTCCCTTGAGTACACAGTAGCTGTCTTCAGTTGAGGAGTGTTTGATCTGAACCCGTGTTGTAATTGCTTGGTTTGAGCTTCTGCATCCAAACGAATGATATCATCAATAAACTGAGCCCCAGGGCTACGTCTACCACGTGTTGAGTTCTCAGATTCCTCTGGCTCGGGATCAAAAATACTAGGCGGACCTGGATAGTAAACGTTCTCAAAGGCCACCGTAGAGGAGTACTCGTCAGGCAACAGTCGTCGGCTGAGGTTGCCGATGAACAACGGTCTGTGGCCTGCCAGAAGTCCTTCGAGGTTTATTTCCACGGGGGGAATTCTATCAGTGGGTTTCGCAGGTTTGAAAGCGAGATTCAGTTTCGAGGAACTGCCCAGATGTTGTGGGTCCTTAAAGGATTCAACGGCTTCAGCATTAGCTGGCTTGGAAGGCGTATCATCGATGTGATCTTTATCTGACGGCGAGGGGGAGTCAGCTGTTTCGCCGCTCTCTTTAGATGTATTAGACTCATTCCTCAGTGACGACGGTTCCGAGTCGTCTGAGGAGCCATTAGAACGTGACGAATACTGTCTGAATCCTCGGCTAGATTTAGCAGCGTTGATATATGTGGTATATTCCCCGTCTATCAGCCTCAACGGACCTCGCCGTATCCACCACTTCTTTATAAGATGAGCAGACATGATAGACATGACTATCTGCTTCCCCGGTGTTCCAGAAGAGCTAGCAGCCAATATATAGCAAGTATTTCTCGATATCAATAGCTTTGATATGCGCTTGGCCTGGAAACCTGTGAAATGTCTCCCTTTTTCAGTCCATTATCCAGCTTCTAATATACCCACATCTATACGGCAAATCTCACCGGTTTATTGATTCCAGCCTTGATCTCTCATCTCATCTTGAGAGCCGAGATGAGACGCGAGGTGGGGGGTCCTTCCGCTGTCTCTTGTGAGGTGTCTGGAAGCCAGAAAGGGCTTAACATAGGAAACACTTCGCTACTCCGTTCCGAGTTCGGCCTCGGTGGTAACTACGGGATATAAGCGTTGCGCTGATATGATAGGGATTGATGATTGATACTTGGATAACTACGACAGCTGAAGAAGGAGAGAAGCTATTTTGAAGATCGGATATAAAGAATTGTTCAGGATTCTGTGGTGTTTATGTAATTTGGCTGCAATTGGGGGGCGCGTGATATGACTACGTGAATCAGGAATTGACCCGTGGAAGCAGTGCAGTAGTCAGTGCACAGTGTATTTAGACTGATGCAACAACTACACCCCGTACGGAGCCTAAGTTAAGATGAGCACAGTTAACCAACTGTACTCTGAGCTCACTAATCTGGCCTCGGAGACGAAGCGTCGGAACCACGATATCCGAGAGGTACGTGCAATGGCTGGTTGATTGATGGTGAATTAATTGAATTGATTGTGAATACTCACATTTCTATTTCTACAGGCATCGGAAGCGGCACTTGAGATTCTCCGCAGGTACAGTCCAGCTACTGGTGAGGCAGAGTTTCTGCACGGTATGTCCATATTATGGTCTCTACGAACCCCGTTGTAATAGGAGTAGTACTAACCCTGTGACAGAACTGTCTCATCATGACAAATTTATTGAACCATTTATTCTTGCCTGCGCTACTCGGAATGGAAAATACAGTGCAATAGCAGTTCAATGTCTCAGCCGGCTTATAATGGCTAAGGGGCTCCCTGTACGCCGATTGCCAGCAGTGATTGATGCATTTATAGAGGCGAGTCATCTCGCAATTGAGATTCAACTGAAAATTCTGCAAACTCTGCCAGCATTGTTTGCCAACTACGGAATCTACATGCACGATGATATGATTGCCAACGTTCTTTTAGTATGTGCTATGCTTCAGGGTGCTACTAAGGTACCCGTTGTAGTAAATACAGCTGCAGCGACGCTTCAGCAGTTAGTAGTAGGTGTATTTGACAAAGTAGTCGTAGAGGATACCTCGGCCAAGGGACGCGAGTTGATGCGCCCTTTTGCTGTGCCTGTAGATGGAGGTTCGACTATAAACATAGCGCAAGCTGCGTATGACGCTCAAAGGGTGTTTGCTGACTTGTGCAATTTATTAGAACGACGACGGCCTTCGTTCTTACGTTTCAACTACCTGGCTGAGCCTCTTGGGTTTGAACTGGTGGAAAGCGTTTTGAAAAGTCACAGCGGGCTTTTCAGCAGTCATGAAGAGCTGGGATTCATTTTGCGTACTAGAGTAGTTCCCTTACTTCTACGTACTTTCTCCGGGTCTCATGAATTTGCTCTGTGTGTGCGTGTCGCCCGATGCATTAAACTGTGCGTGGAAGTTCTTTTGCCTGTAGTTTCTGTAGAATGTGAAGTTGTGCTTTCTGTATTGAGTCATTTCCTGCCTGCCGAATCAGGTATGCCGTACTGGAAACGCGTTCTTTGTATGGAAGTTTTTCGGAGTATTTTCTCACAGTTCGAGCTGGTAAGGAAACTATATGGTACCTACGATTTGCAGGAAGGTTGTAAAACTGTAGTGAAAGATGTTGTAGCCGTGTTTGCCAGCGTTGTTGCCGAGAACGAATCACAGCTGTCACCAGCGTCTCGTTTGATTGCGTATAGCGAGCCGGCATTACTTGGAGAAAGTAATTCAAATTCAAACAGCATAGAGCAACCAGATAACGGGAATCCTATGAACTTGATTGTGGGATCTATAGTTGAGCCGAAGGTCCCACTGCTTGAACTTCTGGATAAAACTAAAGCCCCTCCAGTACATTCGCAATACCTTGTATGGCTTGTTCTGCTGTGTGTGACTTCTCTAGCCGAGGAGTTGGGCCGCTACGTTGTTCGAGTGTGTGGATCTTCAAAGCGTGAACTACGGGAAGCTCAAACACAAGAGACTCAGAATCTGTCAACAATGCAAGACTCGCAAAACGTTGACGAAACTTATACAGAGCATAGTGCCCGGGACACAATTGAGACAACATCTTTGCCTCAAAAACTGTATGATACCTCTAGCACTTCGGCTCAGTCCGTTGTATGCGCAGGATTGATTGAAGCTTGCTGGTCAAGTCTCTTTGAGTTGTATGGCACACTTATATATTCAAAGATCGACGAAAAGACCTTTCATAAGGTGCTTCGGTCGTATCAACGCTTGACGCATGCATCTGGGTTGCTAGAACTGTCAGGTCCGCGAGATGCGATGATTCGTATGTTGGCCGAGGCAGCTGTACGTGAAAGGAATCCTGCTAAAGCAAATGAACCATATGCTTCAAATAGTCGTAATGTGCTATGCTTGCGTGCTCTTTTATCGCTAGTAATGGCTCTTGGCCCAACTTTGGATGATCTGTGGCCCACAGTCTTTGTTTGCTTGCAATGGGCGTCTCGGGGGAGGTCTTTAGCCGGTCCAAGTGTCGATTTTTCTATGGTAGATCAGCTGTATGAGCGTATATGCAAAAGTACTGCGGAATATCCAGAGCAATTTGTGCTGGATATGTTGTATGGTCTCCGTAGACTAGCTGCCTATTCATTTGGAGGTCTCCCCTCAGGCACTGAAGACGATGAAGATCCGACACCAGTAAACTATGGAGTCGCAGGGTCACAGGTAATCCCGTTTCTACCGTTGAAAGGAGAGGGTGTGTTTTTTGTAAGGAAGATGATGGAGATATTACGCAGTAATTTTAGTCGTATGGGACTTGTTACTATCTCTACAAGTACTATTCCAAGGAAATGGTGGAATCTTGCTGTTGAAATATGTGTCGAGATAATGATTGAGCCGACATTCGACTCTGAAGCTCGTAAAGACATATGCGGCCTTCTAGCTGATTTGTGTACAGATTTTGTCGTCTATTTGACAGGAAAAGGCAATTCGACGGGTATTTCCGATGAAGCTCTGGTTGTTGCTGTTAAACCTCTTGAGAAAGCAGTTTCTGGTCTTACCAAATGCGTCACGGGCCCAGTAATTGAAAAGACTTTACCTTTACAGACTGAGAGCCATATGTACAGTATCATCTTACAGACGGTTTGCAGTCTCATAGACCGGACAGGCCAGGGATTGGGTCCGGCATGGCGCTCTATCTTTCGAATACTGAACTGTCCGTTCGATATCTCAACGCGGGCGAGGCCGAAGTTAAAGCGGAATCTTGTGTCCACGGAGCTTGTGAAAGCTCTGGATGAATTGGTGATTCTGCTTACCGGTCTGTCATTCCAGTCAGTTCAGCTTGTGTGCAATGATTTTTTGCCCAGTGTTGCTCTTTCTGCCATGAAGCCATTTATCGATACACTCTTTCTGTTCTGTCGTCAGGATTATGAGATGAACACCGCGTTTTCAGCCATTAGCTATTTTTGGATGCTTTCTAGTCATCTTACATCGAATATCAATGCAGCTGAATATGAGACTTATCAGCAGATTCAGACTTTTGAGTCGCTCAACGCTCGGCTGGATTTGGTCTCCCAGAATGACATGGAACCATCAAAGGCTTCACAAGTTCTGTGGGTGTATTTGCTAATTGTCTTGGGGGAGATAACGACAGCACGTAATCCTCAAGTCCGTGACGGTGCTATTCAAACATTACTGGGTATCATAGAATTGCAAGGGAAACAGTTATCTCCACAGTTTTGGACTTGCTGTTTCCGTTTCGTTTTGAAAGGTCCGATGTCTCTACATAACAAAGTTACAGCGGCGCTTGACAGAAATTCTGTAAAAGAAGTACCGCTTGATCAAGCAGTACTGAGTGAGTGGAGCCATTCTGTAGGACTTGTTGTCGCAGGTACTACCAAGCTGCTGTTGTCTTTTGTGACCAATTTTACAGAAGATCCGAGTTCGGTGGCTTTATGGTCTGTTTATGTTGAATATCTGGCAGAGCTGCGTCCTCTTGGGTGGCCAGGCTGCAACATCAGTACTTTCAAAGCACTGCAGGATATCCTCAAAGAATTAAGGGATCTAGACGTTAAATCTGGTTCCGTTCCGGTCTCCGTGGTGAAGCAGCTTCTTGATTTCTGGCTTTTGGATCTCCCGGAGTTGGCAGTAACAGATGAACCGACAGCTGAAGTTGTCAGACAGAACGTGGAAACAACAACCGAATACTTGAATTGCTTGCAGCCTTTCCTATCATTAATAGAATCTAGAGACACTTCGGATAAATTAGAGCTGCAGTCAGAACCAATTTGTCTGAAAATAGTGTCTCGCTTAGATCAAGCAGCGGAATATCCGTATTTGGCGCCTGCAATGCTAGACACTGCAGTGTGTCCGCCTCTGCAGAAGCAAGTTTTGGCGTGTATGTATGCGATACAGCCTAGTTGCCATCCTGTAGCACGCCAGATTCTGCTGTCCGTTGCAAGGTACTCTCAATTTGCTCTGGAATCTAGTGGGGAGATAACGACTCAAGTAAAACCCACAAATTATTCTCCTGCTACTTTCGTAGCTTTCAGTGGAGAGGCTGTGACCCTACTGAAAGTAAAATTTGCAGAGATTCTCGACAAAAAACCACTTGTGGCTGATGAGACAATGGCTGTAGTTACTAAAGCGCTCCACCGAATCGAGCGAACAAAATTCACCGGCAATCACGAGCCTCCTACGTGGGTTGAAGCCAGCTCTGTTCTGCTTGGTATGATCGACATAGTTTTAGATGTTCTGCGCGACGAGTCTTCGATGAAGTTTTCGCTCGAATTGCGGGAAAGGTATTGGGATTTGTTTGTTCGATTTGGTCAGGACTTTATCAGTGGAGAAGCGGAGCCGAAGAAGGGTCGCTTCTATCAACATGACTACGCACTATATGAGCAGCGAGATCTAGAGCTTTATTCTGCATTTCGTGATATGGTCCTAGCAGAACTTCGGCCTACCCCGGGCGTGGCGGATACCGGGTTGGAGAAGATTTTAGAGACGGCATTGAGGTACAGTTTTTTGTATGACATTGATGAAGTACTTTTGCTTCTGGGTTTCGAGCCATCGGGAGATATGTTAAGTAAAAGTAATTTTGATGTTGTATTGAAGCAGATTGACCGCGAGGTCTCTCAGACTGGGTTTGGGACAATGGAACTAGGAACTACACAAACTATGGCATTGGTATCTAGACCGAAGATGGCTATGACGCTTTTAGAAGATTTGATTCGGCTTTCTGTTCATGAGAACGAAAACCTTGCTCGGCAATCATTCCCTATGTTGTTCATACGTGCTGCGCTGACGTTAGTGAAGTACTTGAATGACCAGCAATTGAGGGGCAAAATGCCCATGCCCTTACTACATCGTCGAGAGATCGAGAAGTTGCTCGAAGGGCTTATTGCCGTGCTCGATGGGAAGCAAGCTAAGTTGTATCATCAGCAATTTCAAGCTTTATACCGAATACTTACTGCGGCAGTGCCAGTTGCGCACAGAAATTATGACGGGCTTGTGCTGATGTCGCGTCTTTTTAGCCGCATGGGAACTGTTTTTGGAATCTGTGCTGGTGGCGAGACTGACGTTGAAGCGAAACTCGCTCTCGGTGAGCTCACTAAGGATTCAAGCAATTCTGAAGCTGAAATTACGGTTTGAAATTGCTACGCCATTGTTCTTAAAGTTTGATCCCTGCCTTGCAATTATGCAACCTTAATTAGGTGGAGAAACATGCGTGAAAGCGAAAAACTCGCAACTATAGAGAAAAGTAAAAGTGATACTTCTGATTGAACAAGAGCTAGCAAAAGCCATCTCAGAATAATTTATGTGTATAAAAGTTATTAGTATTTGTGAAATGGGTTGTATAACATTCTAATAACATTGCAAATGTATTCATTTACTTCAAAACCGGTGCAGCGGCTTTTCCGCTTACGGAAGGATTTAAAGTTCTGTCATTACGTTGATCTCTGACTAAATAAAATAAGATTGAGATTCTCTGCATATACATAATAAACCTTAATCTTAAAAATCTGGGGCGAAATTCTCGCATTGATATTTTTCACTCGGTGGCACTATGATCATCACAACGTTCCCTTGTGAGGAAAGCATAAATACAGGGATGATTCTCTCCTAAATACCTGTTGCTTGAACGTTTTTCATCATTCAACAATACTTCAATACTTCAAACAGTTGAAAAAACTTAACAAGCTAGAATATCATTATTTCAGATTTTGATCTCTGCCCGATCTCTTACTGATATTAAACAACTAGAATCTTCAATCATGGTCTGTGGATGCTCTAAACCCGCTGCTTCTCAGGTTGAGACTCCTAAGTCTTCCTGCCATTGCGCCAATACTGCTAGCTCCTCTAGCAATTCCAACAGCACATGCTGCTGCTGCAAATGTGCGGACTGCACTGCCAAAACCAAGACTGAGGGATCCTGCTGCCAGCCAGGAAAGAAATGCACATGCTGCAAATGCAAAGAAGCTGGTTCTGATAACGAATGCAAGTGCCAGGAAGGATGCAAGTGCTAAGACTATCGATGTTGATGTTTGTCATCTCTCGCACTTCTAACTCAATGCATGACGAAAGCTGTTTCTGTTAACGAATTGGTTTTTGAATTTATATTGTAAATAAAATATATGACTATTGGGGGGCTAATACAAGTCGTAGGTTCAATTCTTCATGAAGATACATGCTTCAATATATTATAGTATACAGTATCGTGTAATGTCATAATGACATTGTATGATGAAATTGAAATTCAAGACTAGCAACAATATTCACCCTTATGTCACTCTCTAACTCCACTCCGCACTATAGATTCTACAGTTTTCTTCTTCTTTTCACGATACAGGTCACCAGTAACAAACTTCAAGTAGTTTGGAACCTCCAAGCCATTCTTCATAAAAAACAGCTTCCAGTTTCGTGCCTTGTCTTTCAATTGAACCTGAGTTCGATCTTTCAACACTTCAGATATTCTACCCCCAGCACCAAACAGCTCCAAAATTTGGGACCAATACGGACCTTTGACCATATCGAGACCCTGCCTCAGAGCAACTTCTTCCTCCCTTGTCCAAAGACGGCGCTGCGCCATGGGTCTTGGTTTTGGCGGCCCTTTCGTTGACCCTGAACTTCTCCTCTCTGTATCTGACTCAGATGTCTCCCTTCTTTGCCTTTCTTCAGAAGAAGGGCGACCGGCAGTAGCATCACTCGCCATTCCCTCTCCATTGTCTTCAACTCTAGGCGTCGTGGTCCACCATGGATTACTGACCTTATATCCAGAATTAGCCAGAATCGATCGGAGATTCAATCCAAGTTCTGCTACACTGGTTGTACCAACTGCAAGCTTGTTGCCTTTGAGTTGCTCATCGGATGAACCTGCATTAGAATCTGATCCGGTTGCTGAGTTTGCAGTTCTTTCGGGCAATTTATCAGATTCACCTTCTCCCCGCACCACTGACTGTAACCGTGACGAATTTTCTTGAGCAGCTGCAACTAATGCAGATGTAATACGGCTGGGCCCATCTTCGGGTTCTCCGGCATCCACTACAATCGTCGAAGGTGCTTCAACCTCAGGGCGGACGTCATGTCTAACGGTTTCGGCACTGACGCTGACCGTCGGCCCGTTCCTACGGAATATAATTCCATCCAAGCTGCGTCCAACGTACTCGCACAACTCCCGCAGGAACATCAACCAATCGTACTTCTCTGCTAATTCTTCCGGGGCCATCTTCCTTCCACTTCCTGAAGCTTCCGAGTCATTCTGATCGGGTTCTTCATTAATATCGAGGCAGCTTTTCGTCAGATATTCCCTTCGGGCTTTACACCGGTTCACAAAATCCAGTTCTGTAGACGACAATCCTTGCAAAACATCAGGAATTTGTGAAGCCAGAGGATGAGTCTTCAGAGCTAATATTTCCTGAGCCAGAGACTCCGGGAATAAGTCATCCAAAATCTCTTCCCGTGGCCTTTCTCGCTGCTGCATAGCGGAAATGAATGCTTGAGTTTTCAAATCCAAATATAGCGCAGCCTGCTTCTTCAAAAGTCTGAATCCAGTAGTTCCTGACTTTGCCAAGTTAGTAGAAGCTGGAATATTCATTTCACCTGAGTTTGATACGAAAATGCTGTTCGTTGGATTTAAGTACAATGTAGTTTCGATAACTGAGGGAACAAATACATGGAAAAAGTACTCGTTCAAGTAAAAAAATCCAACTTCTACGCAGCCAAATGTCGCTAAAAGAAAAGTGGCAAGATTGGCTTTCCGCAGAACAATCTCAAGTTCCTCCATCAACGAAGTACCTAGTTCATAGAAAACCTGTTTAGCAGTTTGCGAAGAATTATCACCACTGTCAGACATGTCGCTGTTCTCATAGTAGATCAAAATATCGTTCGGGAACAAGAAAGGATCGTCGGAATATATACGTTTACAAGATTCGAATAGCGTAAGGGAAATTTGGAAACACTGACCGTCTTCTGTGTCAGGGGAAGACACAAGATCGAGGATCTGCTGATAAAGTCCTGTTGTCAGCTTTCGGAGAACTTGAGTAGCCAAATTGTCCAGAGTCCCCAGAGAGTTGAGTTTCAATTTGATACGAGGCGGCAATGAGTTGAAGTGTGGAGCGGCAGAAAATCGCGTTGAAAGACTTGGGGTATCATTCTCCAATGCCGTGGCAGATGATCTCAGTATAGACGCTGAGTGGGCCAGTGATTCTGTATCTTGGCCTATTTGGCGGGATGTTTCCATATGACTGGGAGCTTCTGCTATCTCATTGCTCGGTCCCTCGTGCTCTAGTCTTGGAATTGCGTTATTATTCTCAGAAAGAGAATGATCACCATCTTCCACCATAAGAGGCCCCGGTACGCTTTGTTGTGGTGACTGTTGTTTATCGTGTAGATTGCCTATTTCCTTGTCAGTTGCCTGTTGAAATGTAGGCTGTGGTGGTTGTGTTGAACTGCCCTCTGGAAAGTTGTTTTGCGGTGAATCAGATGATAACGCTGATGTAGCGTGAATTGAGGGATCTATCAGTGAGCTGTGCGTCTCTACGCTTTCCAGTTCTTTCAGAAAGTCCATCGCATTTTGCGTGTTTGATATCGTCTCGTGAATGAGTGATTCGGGCTCTCTGTCATCATTTAACTGGGCAGAAGACTCTCTATCTGGGCCTTGGGTTCCATCAGCTGTTTCTGACAATTCCGACGCGTTTCTGAATTCCCCTGTCGTCTCTGTAGGGTTAGAATTGGTCATCAACACTTTCGAGGAATCTGTCGCTGATTCTGCTGTCTGTTCCGCCGCAATGCCTGTGTTTGACGTATGATGATTAGCAATCGATGTTTCCACTTCTTCGGCATGATGATCTGTCGAGTTCGTAACGTTATTCGACTCCGTTCGGCCTCTCGACGAGTCTTCAGCCAGGGCTTTCAAATGCTCTTGAAAGGAGTACATAGACTCATCAGCTGACGCAGTTTGATTACCGAAAGTTGCTGATACGGACTCCAGAATTTGAGCTTCAGTTTCCCTTTGTTCTTGGGTGGAGGGAACTTCAGAATGAGCTTGTGAGCTGAGATCGAGAGATCTGGTGGTAGTATTTTGTCGTTCCACGGTTTCTGTATCCTCTTTCCGCGCGGGGCCCTCTGGCGCAGCGGGAGACTCCTCATCGCCGCCTTCATTCGCTCCCTGTGTTTTCAGCCTCTTGGCTGGAGGTTCCTCCGGTTCCGTTACAGGTCTCATTATTATGATGAAAGACAACCCACTTTCTGCACGAAACCCCCCAGAATCACATTCAGCCGTGCTGAATTCAGTCCTATATCGCAGGTATCAGCCAGGCTTCAATTCCCGATCAGAAAACTCTTATAACCAGATAGCTAATCGCTCTTAGTGAAGAGACTGATAGACACTCAGAAAGAAATTTGAGTGCCATACTGATGATATCTGTCAGAGCGAGACGTGAAGTGACGCGATGCGCATGGTGTGGCAAGCCAGCCGGAACTTCCCCCGCCAGCTTCCGGTGTATTTCCTGATTTGGATGTTCTCCACCTCAAATTTAAAGTTTGACGCATGTCATGACAGGTTCTGTCGGGATCTGAGTAAATCTGGTCATGACTTAAGTCTAACGTCCTTTACGCAGTACATGAGGTCACAAGGAGTAACATGTGGACTCTCTCATCTCTTATCTCATACTGAAACCCCACATGACCTTGCGTCTCTTTCGGGGCAATAAAGTTGACAGATGATTCCTCAATTTGGTTGAAATACAGCCGTTTTAAAGCCCAAAAAGGGTATCGTGCTTTATCAAAGCCAACATGGGCTCTCCTTTCGATCAGAAGTATGATGGGAAGGCTGGCGAGATGGCGAGAGAAGAAAAAAATGAGTTGATTGCCAAGTGGGATGAAGGCCTTGGAGTGGGATTAAAATCGAGCAGATTGACATTGGGATACTGGTATTATGATGTGGAAGTGTGTTGGGGTGATGGGAATTGATTAAGAGCATTGGTAGTGGATTGAATCGCGCAAGACATTATTGCCAGAATCAATGCTAATGGATATTGAATTATACAGGTTTATAGGTACATAGAGCTCAATGATCTACGATTGTCGGTGTTCGACGACTGTTATCTATAGTATATTGCTTCGTCTGTATGTAAATAGAGCAAACAGAGCGCTGTAGCTGTCCACGACTCGCGCTTTCCAGTCAAACCCCACCATCAGTTCTACGTATCGCCCACCCAGCGAACAGGAAGAAACAGGAACAATATACGCGTTCAATCATATATTCAACTAACTGTAAGCTACGCAGGACAGCATTTGATATCTATTCTATTCCTATAATATTCTTTCAGCTCCATCCATCCCACAACAATATTGCGGAAAAAAAAACTCCAGCAGCAAACGAAACGTTATTTCCATAGAAGCAGCAATTCAGAGATACCGTAGCCGTCACTCAGCACACTATACAGCACCAATTCACTCTGAGTGAACACTCGAAAGCAATAAACAAGCAGTCCCAAGAACTCAACCAAGTCACCAATCTCCTCAGTTAGTTGGAACAGATTATACACCCCGTTCCAGACGATAAGACGCGTCTCATGTTCGTTTAGGGAGGAATCCAACGATTCCCCAATACAGGAGACGTAAATTAAGTATGAGATTCGAAAATCAAAACAAAGAATGCGGTAAGCCTTCAAACCAAAAATAATAATATATGAGTTAATTCCCTGAGTTTGAGTTTTTCTGCTTTTCTTCTCTTTCTTACTACTCTGAGGGTTCCTGGAGAAGCTTTGAAGTTTGTTTTTTTATTCCTGTGTATCTGGTAGTGTTTAATAAGTACTGTGAATAACTTTTGTTAAAGTACTACTGAAGAAATACAATTACTGTTTCGCAGGTTCGACTTGTAACGACCAACTATCAATTTTACTATTCTATCTACTACATTCAACTATCAGCAATGGCTCCAAAGAAAGCTGAAACAGCAGCCAAGAAGGCTGTACCTGATCATCCTACTTACAAAGGTATGTGGTTGGTGCTACAAAGCGTGTCAGTTGCTCGCTGATTTCGCTGAGTCGCGTTGAATTGGATGAAATTTGGAATTTGGGCTAACTGATGCTATAGACATGATCAAGGAGGCTATCATCTCTCTGAAAGATAGAAAGGGTTCATCGTAAGTTAATATGAAAGCGGGAGATATAGTGGAGTCTAGTGGCTGCATAACCAGAGTTCTATAAATGTCATTTGTTGTGATTTACTAATACGCGTTCGAATAGCCGTCAACAAATCAAGAAGTACCTGGAGAGTCATTTCAAGGTCAAGTCGAATTTTGACTCTCAATTCAATATTGCTTTGAGAAGAGGTGTTGCTGCGGGTGATTTCTCTCAGCCTAAAGGTCCTTCCGGTCCTGTTAAGTTGGTAAAGAAAGAAGGTGCCAGTAAAGAAACTGTAAAGAAAGAGGCTCCTAAGAAGGAAGCACCTAAGAAGGCACCTGCTGTTGTTGCTAAGAAGGCTGCTGCTAAGAAAGTTGCTCCTAAGAAGGCTACATCTGTTGCTACGAAAGACAAGAAGGTGACAAAACCTAAGAAGACAGCCGCCGCTGCTAAGAAGACAAAGACGAAAGCCGCTGCTGCTACAAAGAAGGCTGCCCCTAAGAAGAAAGCCGCCTCTAAGAAATAAGCTATATGATATGTTTGTATTCTACAATCAGTTGATCTGAGCAGCTAATCTTTTCTACAATTCTTTTTGTTTTCAATGGTGCGATATTATCAATAAAGGTGTCTATGATGTATACTAGTATCAAGAAGGTGGATTTCAATATGTATTTTTCAATTTCCCTCCGGTATGTTTCTCATAGTCAACTCGCCCCATGTGCGAAAGACTTGTAAGGCCACAATTCCACGCGTAACTTTCGTAGAAGCTCATCGTGGGTAACACACGATGAAACTATTTAAATAGTTGATCGATTATCCAATCCATTTAACTGAAAAGGCCAACCAGTCGTACTGTTTACCCTTCAGACGCTTAAAACGCGACGCCTCATAGCTCTGGTATCCCTGTGACGTTGAGACGTGATGTTCGCACCACGCGAGATGGAAAATGGGATATCCGCTTATGTAATCTTTAAATCTCCGACCAGGTAAAGCGACAGCAGGAGCAAGCGAGGCCCCTGTAATAAGACAGTTAGCTTTGGTGAAGTATTGTATAAACCAAGGCAAGTTACGGCTATTCTGTTCTAAAGGAGAGAACAACCTACTGTCACGCGTATAAAGTTTCTGTTAAATTGTTCCTTGAGTTCCAATGATCACTCATACTGGAAAAGCACAAGGGAATTGTAGACATGGCACGAACCAATATCAGATACGTAGATCACGTAATCAAATAAATAGGGCCCTTACATGACTCACAACTGAGGTTCACGACGGAGCAAGAGAGAGCCGAATTGCTCGGGGAAGATGCCGTAGTAATGCACTGATGCAGTGATTTCATAGTAGCTCTATTTTTACCCCAAGGCCATCATTTCAAGCACTCCTGCACCTTAGCTCTACCTGTTTGACACTCTCAGTTTCGCTCTCGTCTTGCAGGAAGCGAGTTCAGCGTGGAGATCCCAAAATCCCGTTAACCAACAAACCCCTCCATCTACTAACTCCAGAATTCACGGTAAGAAGCGTAATTTAACAAAAATACGGGCCCACTCTTCGCTTTGTTCCTCATTACCATCCATCGCTCGATATCTCACCCGTTCCCGTTCCGGTACTCACTGAGTTTCAGATTCAGTCTTTAGAACACCCCTTTGTTCTAACGCACTTCCATGCACCTTCGAAACTCAAATTATTCCAATATTCCAGTTCCGAGTTCTCCATTTCCCGTTGCATTTCTATGGGCGAAATGCTCGAATGATGTTCATCGTACTGAGCAAGAGAAGAGCATAGGGAGCAGCAATCGCCGAATTGTTTGAGGGAATAGCCGGTATAAGTTTGGACTGTGGAGGGTTTGCTGTGTGTCGGCTGTGAGACGATTTGTTTTTCTGTATTCTGTAGTACCAATCAGGGTTGAAGCACCGAGGAAAGTAATCTCGGTAGACTGATAACTTACTCAATTGCCGCAACATTATCACTTGAGCGTTCATACACTGGGTTGTGTTTTGTTCTGGTTTATCCCTTGAAATGTCCTGCGTTCCTGAAGACAAGAATTCAGCCTCTGGCTCGACTGAGTCTTTGAATGAGGTTGTTGAAGGTGTGAAAGATCTTAGTATTCCTGCTTCCAACTCTGAAGCAGCGGAAGAAAAAGAAAAGGCAAACCAATCTGCAGAGACGAGTGACGCTACTACGCAGGCTGTGAATACGACTAAGGCGAACTCGTGTAACTTGTTTGTCAAAAATCTGGATCCCTCATTTGACACTCAAGCCTTGACGAACTTATTTCAGGAATTCGGCAAGATACAGTCATGCAATATCGCTTACAATGATAACGGTGTGTCCAAGGGGTATGCGTTTGTGAAATACGATAATCCTGAATCTGCGAAGAAAGCTATGGAGAAACTCTCTGGAAGAGTAGTGCTTGGTAATCAGATATTCATTAATATTCACATACCGAAGAAAGACAGAACATCAGCACACCACCATCACCACAACCATCAGAACCATCATAACTACCACAACCACCACAACGTCAACCACTCTACAGGTCACATCCGTCAAAGTCCGTCCCCAAATCCGTCGATACCGTTCAGTTCGACGTCGTATCCGAGGTATCAGAGGAACAATTACGGTGGAGGGTTCTACTCTGCAAATATAGGGTATCAGAGGTATAGAAACGAGGAAAACAGTCCTGAGACGTTTACTACGGTCTACGTATCGAATTTGAAACCTGGATTTGACGAAGAGAAACTGAAGGAACTGTTTTCCACCTGTGGGACTGTCGTGTCAGTTCATCGACCGCGAACTAATGCTGATGTACATCCCAAAGTATTTGCGTTTGTTCAGTTTACTACTCACGAAGAAGCAGTGAAAGCACTCAGCACTCTGCAGTCAAAATCTTTTGAAGGAGAGAAACTGTTTATCTCACGAGCTCAACGGAAAAACGATGCAACAAGGCATTTCAATCCTTACATCCCGCCACTGTATATGACTGATTATATGGCAGCAGGTGATATCAATTCACATGCTGACGATGCTACTCCCGAGGCTGATGTTGCGTCATTGAATGGGAAACCTGGTGTCCCCGTTCCGATGATGTTGCCTAACGCTGGTGGCATTCCTTTTCCTTACTTCCCATTACCTGTACAGCCTCCCCTTAGACATCATCAAGGATACAATCTGTTTGTCCGTAATTTTGGTACCAGCTTTTCGGAATCTGATTTGTGGAATTTGTTTCAGAAGTTCGGCAATATTCTTTCCGTGAAGATAATGTTTGATAATGAGGGTCGATCGCGTAATTTCGGTTTCGTGTCATTCCAGACGGAAGAAAGTGCAAACTCTGCAATTGCAGAGTTAGATGGGTTTGAAAACGCTGGGAAGAAGTTATCAGTGTCATTTGCACAAAGAAAGGAAAACAACGATTACTCTAGAAATTACAATTATAGGTACGCTCAACCGCAGTATCCTATGTACCCCTATGGGTTTCAAGGGCCGTACGTTCCAGCTGTGGCTTCCACTTCACCCAACGCTGGTACAGTAGAATTAAATAGTTCATCTTCAGAGACAAAAACTGAACAAACCGCTGTAAATGAGCCGGTGAAAGACGGAGAGGATGTGGCAGCTAAACAGGCTTCACAGCCTCTATACCAAGTCCCATATCCTGGCTATATACCTATGCCAGTGATAGCTGGCGGTGAGGGTGGCGTTGATGGTCAAGCTGCTGTTCCATCGATGTATTACATGCCCCCGCAACATCAGCCACAAGCCCCTGGAACAGATGGATTCCCTTATGATCCATCAATGATGTATGCGTATGGAAACAAGCCATGGATACCATATGGAGTACCAGCATATAATAACTTCTATGTTGGAAATGGTCCTAACGGAAGCAATGGCAAGCAGAAAGGAAGCAGGAAGTACAATACTGGTAGCTCCAGTGGCAGTATTAACAACAGCAGCTCTTCCCATAATGGAGGATCTGGAGCTAGTAGTAATTCAATGAGGAGAATTCGAGGGGAAAACAGTCCTGGCACAGCAGGAAATGGTGCAACGTCGGGTTCCAGTGTGAGTAATTTCCACAAAGCGAGGAAAGAAGACGGGCACACTGTTCCTGCTACAATCCCATCGCATATCTCGAATTTGATGGCAAGTGTGGCTTCAGCTTCAAATGAAGCTGAGAAAAACAAAATCCTATATGAGGCTATCTTCCCACGAGTGATGGAGAATTCTGCTCTTATTGAAGCGTCTAATAAGCAGCAGAAGGATAAAAATGAAGCAGCGAAAGAAATTACCAATGAGATACTAAAATTCGAGCCGCGTTTATATCCAGCTTCGGCGGGTTATGATCTTTCGGATTGCGCTGACGGCGACGATGAAGAGTTTCTCATTGCGGTGATTAGCAAATGGGCTTCAGATGAGTCTAAGCTCGATGAAGCTATTGTCAAAGTTGTGAAGGAGTACGCAAGTAGAGCGACAGTAGCTTAGGATTAATAGAACTAGTGGAGGGGTGCTATAAAACAAAAACGGAAGATCACAGGTAAATGTAGTGAAATGGAAGAAGAAAAAAAATAAGTAGTATTTTCATTGTTCCACACTTGCCATATTC
Source organism: Sporopachydermia lactativora (assembly GCA_030579575.1). Taxonomy (NCBI): domain Eukaryota; kingdom Fungi; phylum Ascomycota; class Sporopachydermiomycetes; order Sporopachydermiales; family Sporopachydermiaceae; genus Sporopachydermia; species Sporopachydermia lactativora. Next base: position 130,831 of record JAKTRH010000007.1, on the reverse strand, counting down.
CATATTCATATTCCAGTTTCAAAAACCTGTCATCTACAAAACATTTAGACTACATATCAAACAAATATTCCCACTCCTATTTTATTTAGTACATAAATAACAATGTCGGAACTATCATACTGCCTTCTGAATCGATTCTTCATTGCAGAAGGACCTGGAAATAGTTCGTTTCTATCTCGCCTTGAACCTCGACAGAGATGCACTTGCATTCACACTACGTTCTACGGCTCTGACAATTGAGTCCCGCAAGCTGCTGGGCTCAGTGTGTTTGATGATTGTTATTATCAGGCTTGAACTACACAATATAATCGATTACTCGCTGGTTTGAACATCCGCAGTTCTTCAAACTTCTCTTCATTCTCGGTGTAGGCTCAATGAGTGATGATTATAGCACCCTGAAGGTCCATCCTGTTATGAGACACTTAGATGAAGGTTTCGGGAGCTTACGGTGTTGTTTCTGCTGTTTTTTTAATGAATAATTAGTATATATTCCTACAATTTCAAGCAATTACAAGTATTAAAGATTAGATTCAAACGTAGACAGTATTACAGTACTCTAAGGTACCTTCTCTTGGGTGAGAAGAGATAGAGAGATGAGAGAGACTAGCGGGTCAATAGAGCAATCAATTTCTCGGTCTCCTTTTGACGTAGTTTTCTCCACCATAGAATTCTCTTCTTGATGTGTGTTATTGGGTTGAATTGAACCACTCGGAGGTAGTAGTAACTGATCATAGTGGCGGCGAAGTTGAACGCAATGTAAACCCAGATAAACCCGAAATTTCTCCATTTATCGCCCCATTTTACTTCAAGCCGCTCTAAGTAGTCATCTCCGACATTGAACTGGCAGTATCCACACAACTGGCCGCTGTCTAGAGGGTTTTTAAGATATCCAGGAGCAAATAGCATGAAAGGACCCAAATACTCCTCACAGCTTAGATCCCCAGGCGGCATCAAGTAGACAAACTCATTTTCGGTACATCTGATTGGCAACTCATGCAATAACACAGCTAAGAACGATTGGACAAAGTAGGTATAAGGTGAGACCCTGTACATAAAAGTCCAGAAGCCCGGCATCAGATTTCTGGGTTGCATAACACCGCAGAAGGCAATCATCATGGCAAACAAGAAAGAGCCAATAGCACCAGCAGTAGGCAAATCATGAGAGAAGTAGATGATCCACAGTCCAAATGTAGTCAGGTAGATCTGGTATACAATAGCGTACATCAGATAAAAGTACCCAGCATAAGGCGGAGAATCATTCAGCTTCAGGGGGAAATAGAAGCAGCAGAAGGTCAAAGTAGAGCCAAAGATGTTATAGACAATCTCAATCACAATCTGAGCACTAATAAGAATAGACCAGTGATACGTGTTACTGTTTCTTTCTCTAACTTCGTAAAGTTCTCGAGCTTGCAAAGCTCTGTCTTGAATTTGAAAAATCAAGGCAAGAGAGATCAGTAGGATCAGGAAAACAGAAAACAAGGCAATCTCAGTACCTGCAACAGTTCTTTGAACATCCCAGAAAGTGAAACCCAGAAACAGTCCACCAAAGATATCCAAACAAAGCTTGGACCAGACATAAACTGGATCTCTCCAAAATTGAGTAGAGGTTCTTTTTAGAACTTGCCTGAATTGATAGATGTAGCTTGTAGCGAACTTCTTCTTCAATGCCTCTTTGAAAGCCTCATCTTCATCAGCAGCCCAAGTACTAGCCATCTCTGGGAGACTTGCTCTCATCTGAGCAATCTCAGAAGTTATAGTGGCACACTCAGGAGACTCAGCCCAAACATCACCCCAATCTTTCTGTACTGTAGCAGTTGCTCCAGCTCCGATACACTCAAGGACGTATTCTGCAGGATTCTCTGACGGAGTGCAAGTTCTGCAGCCATTCTTCTCGAAATACCCTGTAACAACACTAGAATTAGCACCAATATCACCAAAATAGACAGTTCTCCCTCCTGCTTTCAACAGAAGAAGCCTATCAAAATACTCAAACAGGGTAGCTGAAGGCTGATGAATAGTGCAAAGAATAGCTTGGCCTGCGTCTGCTAGCTCTCTCAGAAATTTAACAATGGACAGCGCAGACTGGGAGTCAAGACCCGAAGTTGGCTCGTCCAAAAACAAAAGCAGAGACGGTTTGGCAACCAGTTCAACACCGATAGATAATTTCTTTCTCTGTTCCACGTTCAGTCCTCGACCAATATCACCGACGATGGCATCAGCGTAAGCTTCCATTCCTAGCAGTTTCATGATTTTATTACAGTAGTCGACTTTCTCTTGATCAGGCACAGCTTGAGGCTGACGAACTCTAGCAGAAAACAGCAAAGACTCGCGAACAGTCAGTTCGGAGATATGCAGATCTTGCTGTTGAACGTATCCTGTGCGTCTCTGGAAAGAGTCGTCGATTGGATTACCGTTGACCAACATATCACCTGTAATAACACCAAAATGAATTCTCTGAGACAGAACATTCAGCAGAGTGGTCTTACCCGCTCCAGATTCTCCTACAAGTGCTGTCATAGTACCGGGTTTGACGTAACCCTGAATATCGTTCAACAGTTTTCTGGTTCCGCCTTGAACAGGGATAGTGTAGTCTACATTCTGCCACAGGAACACATCACGACCAAACGTAGAGTCCTGTTTGAATGTTTCTCTCAGTTCTCCAGCGTCGCCTACTTTGCCTTCTAAATCATTGGCACTCTGTTTCTCCTGGCACGAGTCGACAGGACTCAAGTTGGAGGTAGGGAGTTCCTTAGATCCACCTTTGCCAGGTCTCATACCGGGGAGCTTACTGTGTTTCGTTCTCTTGAATACAAGTCTATCACCACCTCTAGCAGTTGGTCTCAAAAACTCAACAGCAAAAGCATAGGCCGAGACAAAGAAAGCCAAGAACCCGAACATAATACCTAAGTTTCTCCATACATGACTGTAGGAGAAGGTAAACTGTTCAGCGATGTAAACATCACCAGAAACATTCAGCTGACCAGGAACTGACCCAACTTGAACGCATACTTTATATTCCATGGGCAATTCATCATAAAGCAAGCCTTGTGGGACCATTTGACTCGGAGCACAGGGCATTTCTCTACCATGAAACTCGTTTGCCACAATATTCTCAAACCCATACAACACCGGGTTGATATATGATATCCATTTGAACCAAGGGTGCATGCTGGGCCGTGGGATGGCATATCCACAGTAGATAGCAATTGCTAGAATTACAATACCGGCGTATAGATGAGCTTGGGAGAGAGATTTACAGAGAGCAGCAATCATTTGGAACAGAGCAGTCATGATAAGAGTCATCACAAACAGAAACAAGAAGAAGGCGAAAAAGGAACCAGCATCTTTCTTCAATCCTGCCAAAAAGTAGAGAATAAGAGAAAATACCACCATGGATGGCAACTTGATCGGCAATGAAGTAGCCAATTGAGCTAAAGCTTCAACTCCTGGATGATAAAACGAGTACGACTTCTGCTTCTGAATGATGGGTCTCAATTCATAAGCAGGCGACATTTCAGAGACTGACGTGAGGGCAAAATACAAGAGGGCAAACATAACAACACCTCCAGCAGAGAAAGCTCCACCGGTAGAACTGGGAATCTGATAAAACAGAGATCCCATAATAAGAGACATGACAATAGCCGTTACAGTATTAGTGATAGTAAACGCCTTATCGTTCTTGATTCTCTGAGTTCCTCTTTTCAAGCACAGTTTGAACTGACTTAATAATGTGAGGTTATACTTAGAGAACCTGACTTGATGCTTCATTTTCTCCTGATCGAAAATCAAAGAGAATCTCTCTTTGGTCTCCGCAGAGTTCACATTTTCATTGTACTCTTTGATCTCGTTCAAGCAGTCTTGGTACTCGGGAGAAGCATGCCAGTAAGCTTCAAACTCTTCAGCAGTTGCAGGCACTTTACCCTCCATTCCTTTCTTCACTACACGTCCTGAAGGGTCAGTAACACAGGTTAGAAATTCGGGTGTAGTCTGTCTTGAAGGTCTATGATACCCCATATTCTCAAAAAACGCAGAAGCTTTCTCACAAGGTCCAAAGTATACCTGACGTCCAGAGTAAAGCACGGTGACCTTATCGAAGAGTTTATAAATGTTTTCACCAGCCTGATAGACGGCAACAATGCCTACGTTGTTCAAAAGATTAGTTGCCGTTCTGATAGCCTGTGCAAACTCCAAGGCAGTGGAAGAGTCTAAACCTCTTGTAGCATTATCCCAGCAGTAGATAGAAGCTCTCGCTGACAGAGCTTCCGCGATCGACACACGTTTTCTTTCACCTCCGGAGATTCCTCGAATAAAATCATTTCCGACAAGTGTATCATAGGTGTGTCTCAGGCCGAAAACGGTAGCCAAAACATCCCTGTAGGCTCTGATATACTCAGAACGGGATACATGCTTTGGACGAATACGAGGAGCTCTCATAGCAATGGCAAAGGACAGGGTTTCGTTGACAGTCAAGTAGGGGAAATGAGTATCCAATTCAGGATTATAAATCAGGTCGCTCTTGTACTTCTTGAGCATTTCGTGTTGCAGTACTCCGTCGTATTTCACTTCTCCTTCAACTTTCGTGAACTCGTCAATCTCTCCAGCAATACACTTCAAAAATGACGAACAACCCGCGCCAGGACGGCCAATAACCAGGATCATCTCACCAGGTTTTGCAGTAGCGTTTATACCTTGAATGATTTTCCTAGTAGGCAAATGAGTCTTTTGCCATATTTTATAAGGAAGAGCAATGAATGTAATAATCAAATCATACACTGTATCGCGATAAGAAGCACTGACATCAATCCCGTGTGCTGTTAAATTTGAGCAGGTGAATCCCAGACTTCTCAGTTCAATACCTTCCCGGGCTGATCGAGCAGCGAAAGCTTCAAGCAGAGCACGCAGGTCAAAATCATCTAAATTGAGCTTGTAAGTCGTTGCTTCAGTTTTTCTTTGATGAGACAGCACTTTGGTCAATTTGGCCAAACGCTTCATCAAATCTTCGTCCTTCCCGCTCTTCGTCATTCTATCCTGTATAACACTTTGAGCGTCTTCGACTGACTGAGCGTCATCGAAAATACTACGAGTTCTTGTGAGCTTCATTCTAGTAGAGTCTCCATTATCAGTGCTAGAGTCCACAGCATAGGACTCGATTCTCTCACCGGCATTGTTATCCGGTGGAGCTGAGGACGACATCCTGGACAAAAGAAACAAACAACAATGATTATCACCAAATATTCAGATCTCTTAATAGCGTTAGCAACTGAATTTGGAGTTTGCTTTGTCTCGCCGGTTTAGACTTTCTCCTGGAAGGAAACCTACTGTCTTAAGTCATTCTCCGCCTTAAGTCTTCGAAAAAAAAAAATCTGTTTCTTTTATTTGAATCACCGAAGTTTGAGAAAACAATTGCTTCCAGGCTACCTGGGTCTATAAAAAACGGCTGCTGTAGTTCAAGCGAGGAAAATAGTTATCGGACTGGGAAACCCCAGCGTTCTGCGAGGAAATTGAGTTTTCTTCAGTACACATTACTGCATAACGTTTACTTCCTAATTGAGATTTTGGAAATAGGGTTTACGACAATGAACTCACCACCGCAAACCTTACCTGCGTCAGGTACCGAGTGCTTCTCGGTTGTGAACATGTTCGGGCAGTCAATGGAATACGTAGTAGATGCGATTATATAGAGAAGGAGGTGTGTCTTATTTCGCATAGATCGGCTATCTATTTTTGGTTGGTATCTGCAATAGTACGGGTTTCATACGTATTCGGTGTTTGCAACCACTGCCCGCCGTATCTAGGGGGAGACTCATCTGATATTGCTTGATGACCTAGATGGCCCTCGGGAACGGCGAAACCTCGGCCCCACATGTCTCAGTTGGGCCGAACAGTTATGAAGATGATGGAAGACTGATGTCTTTAAGCACTTGGTGTGGAGGTCTCGTTTGACGGACAATAGATGGGAGACGGCAGGAATCAGGAAATCCAGGAATCAGGGGTACGAGCGAAAGGTTTGGGAATTCGGAGAATTCGACTACGTTCCGAGTGAGAATTAAAGGTGAGACTAGCATGCATTGAACCGATTGTTAGGAAAGTTAGATATTCTCAGACATAGTACCGAAGTTTGATACATCTCTATACGTATAGTCAGCCTTCCCGCTCCGCATTCCGAAAATAAATTTGCTTTGCGCTCATGTATATTTTCTTCCTCATAAGGCTACTACTACTCTAAGGCTACTACTCTAAGGCTGCTACTACTCTACAGAAAAATGCATGACTAAAGATTGCCAAGATAAGGGGAACTGAACAGTTCCGTCCGTCGTATTAATAACTTTAGGCACTGTAATTGGAGGTCTGTTTATAGTGACGCAGTCCAACCATCTTTCGTAAGTTATGCTTTCCAAGCAGGTACATTTGAACTCCCCTAACGTCGAGACTTCCTTGACTCCTGACGGTTTAAGGAACAGGACAGACAAACAGTACGTACTGAACGTCACCCTTTTCAAGACACACTAGCATCAAGCATAAAGTAACCTAAATTTGGGATACAAACGGTCCCAATAATTCCCCACATAGCCGCCATGGCTTGAGCCAAGACAATCCTTGGAATTCTTTGACGGTGTGTTTCTTCAAACGCATAATAAATAATCTACCAGAAATCAGTACTCTCACCGGCTCTGCGAAGCCTCAGATTCAGGAAGCTTTCCACATCTCAGTACAAGGCCAACTAAAATTCCCTGACTGCAGTTTCTGCTTCCCAAAACGGAACACCTCGGTTAAACCTTAAGCTCGAAGCGCATCTTTTCAAAGCACATCAGGAGACTACCAGCCGTATTGGATGAAACTAATGAAACTATGAGGTGTGTACGTAAGGGTGACTGGGGAGATCAATAAGTAATCATTTAGTATGGAGGAAGAGAGAATAGAACGGAGAATAGAAGAGTAGGAGTGGAGAGCCGTAGATGACAGGTGAATGCGTAACAATGATAACAGATACGAGACGTATGTTGCAGAGATACGTGATACGTGAAAAGTTGACACATTGTATTTGATTATACAAAGTTTATACTCCTCATGCCTTGAATTTGGGTCATCATACTCTCGAAAGTATACATTGGAGTTGTAACCGATCCGCAATATACACATTTTCCGCCCGATTTATGTTGATAGAATACAGAAAGATTCTCCAATTGGCCGAATTGCACTTGTAGATTGATTGTAAGTCACACATTTAATGCAGAAGATGAAGCTAGTTCGCTATATGGGTGTGAATGAAGCAAACATCTACCAATAAATAGTTCGACGTATAATTCCATCAGAACAGTGTCTCTATGTGTTAATGGAGCTGTAGTGTCCTGTAATCATCCCTGGTCTTCGTTGTCCTTCATTCTGGGATGACTCAGCTGTAGAGGAGTCATCGGTGGTAGATCTGCCGGCGTAGAAATAGGTACAAGATTTGGTGAGCTCGTTGAGCCGCAAGTATTCATTGGAATATCAATAGACTTCATAGTTGCTTCATTCACGCTCAAACCTGTAGGCGAGATAATTGGACTCAAGTGAAGAGAGTTCGGAATCGAGGATGGAGGTGTCTGCTGTGTCAGGAGGAACTGACTAGGTGAACCAGAAACTGATGTAGGATCCAAGCCAGGAGACTCCGGTACTTCACTCATAGTGACGTTTGTCAGGCTCGACGTCCGATGTAGATTTCCAGCGTAGTTATCACTTGATATCCTTCTGATAGGTATACCCTGCGGTGAATTAGTCCCTGGGGTGCCAGTTGAGCTGTTTGTTTGCTGATAATGCTCGTGTCTCTTTTGATGCGAGTGATAATACCTGGGCCAGTTGTTCAGCTGAGATGACGATCTTCTAACAGGTGTAGTCTGGGATGCAATATTCGATGATGGGTTAGCAATCATTACTGGTGTCGATGCAGGGTTCAGAGACTCTAATGTGGAAGCAATGCCCGTGGAGTATGGGAGCACAGAGCCCCTTGCAAGCTTTACACCAGGGGATAGTTGTGGTTGTTTTGTTCGTGACCCGTCTTCGGTTTCGTCTTCTTTGATTGACAATGAGAGGAAAGAGATGTTTGACGAACGACTGTTCAATTTCGGGGAGATAATGCTGTGGCTGAGCTGTGCTGGGCTCAAACGATTAGAACCGTAGCTTGGAGACTGTGAGGTACTCCTTGGCGTAGTAGACTGCTGTGCCAATGACATGCTAGCAATAGCCGAGTCCAAAGTACAGTTTGAGTGCTCAGGCGACAGGGATGCTGATGAAGATATGCTTGCCGGAGAAGACGACGCCATGGTAGCTACTCTGACATCTGACATCACAGGACCAAAACCAAGGTTGCAGAACAGTGCCAAATAATGTACTAATAAACCCCTTTCACATCAAAATCACGATCTGGCCCGAATTAATTCAAATATTGCGTACTGTCCGCACCAGAGATTTGAATCACTTGACCTCTTCCCTAAACCGTACAGCAGACCGTAGCAAACTTCTAGTTCGGCCAGTCCAGTTCAAAACCTGATAATATTCTCAAACAACTATCACACGCTTCCTGTTACCAAATTTCATAGACAATCATCAGCCTAAGGAGCCCTTTTCCTCCACCGAAGACCGTTTCTCTCTCCTGCTGAGAACTTTTTTCCCGTATTGATAAAATGATGAATATGATGATGCTTCTTACCCCATTTCCGGTTACGTAATCGAGGCGGTCGTTGATAAGGTTCGCTATGTAATCAGTCGAAAACGGGAGGAAATGGGATGAGGTGTGATAGGAATAGAGAATAATTGCGTGAGAAGGAAGGAGAAGTAGGAGATGGAGGGCTTTTGTTGTTCAGATGTTAGGCATTTGGTGCTTAGAGGGTTATAGTGCGAAGGGTGCGCGAGTTTATAGTGGGATGAGAGGGTGGGGAAGCTTTTTTCAAGGCGTTTGAACAGGCAGAGGGGGGTCAAAGTATGCTGGTGGGTCTGGCCGAGAAGGTGGATGGAAATTTCATAGATAATCGGAGTATTTGAATTCAGTAGTATAGGAGAAACGTTTTATTATGGTATATTAAGGTGATTTTGTAGGAAATATGTAGGCAATGAACGATTTTGATTTATAATGAGGATATTTTGTTTCATTTTTTTATTTAATTTGACGTGTACTGCGAAAATGACGGTTTTTCCATTCATATGAAGAAGAATTTTAAGGCTTGGAGCGTAAAACTCACATTAAATGCTCTAAATAGAACACAACTTCTGTTCCTTATGTTCCTACAGACACTGTTCTACTAAAATAACGAAAGCTCATAACTGAGCAGCAAAAACTCCTTATCCGATCTATATGGTACATTAAACTTATGAGTGTTATGAAACTGTCAAAAACAGTATGCTGTAATTTCAATAAAGATAAAATTTGAAATCGTCCTCGGGTCCCATCACGTCGTTCTTGAAAAAGGGAATGAATTTATCTATTAGATCAATATCCCAAATGCTTTGCTGTTTAGCGTTCAGGTATGACGAATCGATAACAATTCCTTTCAAATTCTTTTTAAGAGATGCCTTTTTAATGCAGTCAATCTCAATCAACTTCTTCAGTCTCAAAGGTGTGCTTATGAAAAGCTTCTTCTTTATTTGCTCGCTACCGTTGATAATCTTCTCATCGTCTTTCAGTTTGTTTTTCGATATCAACTTAATAGCTTTCAGTCCGTTTTTGTTCGTTCGCGTAGCACGTAGAATGTCACACACCCGAATGGCAGACATAGAAAGTATAATAATCCAGCCAGAGCTCTCATCGCCTTTCCCCAGGAAACGAGGGAAGTAATTTCTCAGGAACGCGTTATACCCATCGAGATTTCTCGGCTTTGTCCAGCTGCCAGTATACTGAATGTTGGACGCTCTCAAACCGTACTGATCACTCAACTCCAAAGTAGACAGATCAGGGAACATGGATCGCGCTCTGTTTAGAATGAAATCAATTAATAGGTCTTCCGTCAGCTTCCAGCAGTTCTGTTTTTGCTCCGTCAATAACTGGAACTTCTGTTTCTTCTTCTCGATCTGCGACATGTTTTTCCTCCTTTTCTTAGATTTCCCACCATCAGCCGGCGTCACCTCGATATCCGAATCAGATTCATCAGGCAATTCTTCTACTCGAATACCTTCCGCTGCTGTTTCGTCTTCCACATCCTCTTCTACCTCATATTCTAACCCATCTTCAAGCTCATCTGGCGCTGAGTTATTCGTCTCGGGTTCCATTATGCTGAAGTCTCTTGAACTAGTATGAACTCCCAAGTCTATCTTCACCATCCAACATTAATCCCTTGGTTGCTTCTCTCTCCCTCATTGATCAATACTGTCTCAGAATATTGCTGTAATCAACTCCAACTATTCATCAATATCGCTGAATATCGCTACACTTGGCGTCTCAAGATCAAATTTTTTTTTTTTTCGTTTCCCTTGATTTTTCATTTCTTCCAAATTCGAGCGGCCTCGCCGTGCTGAGCCACAGTTGCCTATTTAGTTAATGTTTCTCTCGATACCCCAATTTGAAAGTTCCATGCATGACAAACGTATATTTCTGGGGAACGTGATTTCAGATCAGATCCCGAAGGTTTCGGCATTTAAAGAATCTCGCATGACTTACGCACATCAGACCAGATTTTGAATAGAGTGGAAATTTGAAGAATGGAGTGGATGATGCTTTAGTTACTACTGAAATCCAACGGTTATGTATTGATTTTAACTGAAGCATGTGCTTATTTTCATGTTTTATTTATTTATTTAATACTAGTGTGTCGAATGTTGTAGCAAGGTGCGGCTTTAAACGGGCTCTGCAATTGAAAGTTCATAGAGGATCGGATAAGTAAGGGAAGATCCAATCGCTTAATCGAGAACAGTGGAGAACCAGGGGGCCGGAAAGCCAGTTGTTACATTTTGCTCACACGAGAGTCGAGAAAAATGCAGAAGGAGGAATCAGGAAACATTTCTATGGTTGATACCAAATTCTCTCAAGCCTTTCCAAGCACAGTGGAGATCCACTCATCTTCATTCGGAGTCTCGGGATTTTACGTGAGTAGAGATCAGCGGTGCTTGCAGTTGATAGAAGGAGGAGGAAGTAATTGGCGTTTTCTGGATTATATGGTCAAACCGTTAGAGCTAACAAGTTTCCCGGATAAAGCTGCAAGTTCTGAATAGTTCCACTCTAGCTGTAGGATCCACAGTCAGTAAATTCACAGGAATAGCGAATGGAGTGCTCCATTGTAATAATGCCGAAGACCTCTGCGATGTGAAATACCATCTGAATGCGTACGTGGATAATTTGGACGTGCAAATACTCTTCTACAAGATACAAGATGGGCCTTCATCCACGGCGGAGAGTTCACTGTACAATGATTTGAAAGAGAAAGCTCGATTAAGAGCTGATGGAACTCCGGCTATGATATTCAGAGGACGACGTACAGCAGAATCGAATAGCTCGGATAACAGTTTTGCTGGGATTTGTAAATTTGGTCGGGAAGAAGTCTCAGACGAAGAGTGTGAATCGTGTAAAAAATAATATAGAACATAGATTATACTATAGTGGTTGGGTAAAATGGATTTCCGAACAAACTTGTAGTGTAACATAGTATAGGATCACCCAGCGTTGATATTATTCAAGTTCCTCAACTACGATCATACTGTATGACCTATACAAGGCTATCTGGTTTTAGAACGATTACTGCTGCTTCATCCGTTTAAGAAATGAGAGGCTGACGCTTTATTTTTATATATACTTCATTCTGCTCCCATCGTTCCGCATTTCATCCAGAGTCATCAGTTGATTGAGAGCTGGTTACTTGAAGTAGTAGTCCACCATAATCTTGGAGATGTTCACCCCCAATACCACAGATATTATATATAGCACGAAAAACACAGGAATGGGGATAAGAATTAGCTGTGTATGTTCAAGGAAAGGTAGAGCTGCGGGAAATCGTTAGTTAGATATCGTAGCCGGCTAATCACTCCTCGCTTCCAAATCAAAACATACTATTGTAACCGTGGAACGTGATAACGATGTAGTACACCATGCTAAAATAGTAGAGCGTATTGCCTATAAGCGCGGAGAACCTGTTAAGCAGATATTAGTTAGTTACCACCTTATATATTGAATCAAATGCATGCTAAAACTCACGAGTTATTCAATGATACCAAAGGAAGTAAGATAAACTGCACCAGATACAGGATAACCCACACCATCAAGAAGGCGTTGCAGTGCACATCAAAGCAGTAAGCCCACTCAATCTCCGTGCCTACACCTTCAGAACCGATAGATGCGCCTATAATGCCATCCGCGCTGGTCCTTCTTTTAACATGCAGGAACCTATCAGCCAGAAACCAACCAATAGTTGCAATAACAATTCCGAACAAGTAGAAATCTACAACTACCATATAGATAATTAGCTTCAGTATTGGGAAGAAACCAGGAGAGTAAGCGAGCCCCCAAGCGATTGCTGAAATCACGAGGAAACCAGTGAGTAAAATTACAAACGATGGGTCATCTCGAGCCCAGGAATTCTTTGTCTCTGCGTCTAATTAGTATTTATACTGATATGCATCAAATTATACCTATTTTAAGGTAGATTTATCTGAGCTTACGTTTCTATTGATTGTTAGTAAATCTCTGTATAATTCCATGTATAATCTTTGTATAAATCCTTGTATAACCCCTGTATATCCCTGTATAACCCCTGTATAACCCCTATACATCCCTGTATATCCCTCTAAACTAAACACATCATCGAATAACTAATCAAAACATACGTGGTAGTAAAGTGAGCGATACACTCGTCTGGGTGATACAACCAAATAGAATATCTCCCATATTGCCGTCTCAAAATCTAAAGTAGGTGGTTTCAGCAGCCTATACAGTTAGAAAACTAGCACTACTATCACATAAAACCGCTCAGTATATCTCATATATCTCACCGTTTGAAAAATATCGGAATTCTCGAGTAATTGATATTCTTGCGCAGGAATGGATTCGCGTTGTTTCCGCTGTGTGAAAATTGAACCGAGCGACCACTGCGTACAGAGTAGGTATCCATATTTGGCGTACTGAACCTTTCAGGCTCACTTTGTAAAGACGTCGTCGACGAATTCGCGTGCCGTAATTTGTTACCGGTTCCAAATCCTTCATCGCCATGATAGCTGTACCCAGACTGTACAACAGGATTTGATGGACCTCCGCTACCTGCGGCACCAGCCCCTGTAGCACCGACTCCAGCCATGAGAATTGCCTTCTATATTGACCAGCGCAGCTCCTCTCAGGCACAGGAAAACGGATTCAAGCAGAGATGTGCAATATATGCTGAAATCCAGTAATCTCAAATCAAGTCTTCCTCAATCTTGACGATTAAACAAAGAAGTACGCAATGGAAGCGCAGTAAACCCTCCTTTTCCAATAGATAAATGCACCTACTAACACGGTTAACAGCCAAAGTGCCGAAATTTACAGCTCATTGGGTCCCATAGCTGTTGTTCTCCCCTCAGTTCCTTCAGCAACGCATCAAATCCACGCACTTCCAGCTTCTGTAGAGAACGAGAATGCCAGACTTGGAGTCTCCTCTCGGCTACAGGATAATTCTCTTAAGGTAACAGCGAGAGATCGACGGTCGAATCATGACGTGCCATTTGATGAATAAAATAGCTATTTAAAACCCCTCGCAAGCAGCAAACTGTTCAGACAAATCTGTTTGATCGGGCTGCAAAAGACTAGAGCAGAGCAGACGTTATTGCACTCGTTCCTGTAGCAAGCGTAAACGGCCCCTGCCTCTACTTTCAATACCTGAGCCACACACGCCAGACCCTCAGGGGTAAGGAGTTCCCCAAAACGGCAATAGATGTGGCTGCAGACCCTCCGTCGTATCGGGTAGCCAAATAGAGCGCGGCATTGCTAGGTGCTCGCTCGATATACGTGTTTTTCAATTTTCAATCAAGGTGAAAAACTCACTGAACAGAACGCGGCGCGACAGGCTACAGGCTTAACTTCAACCAATCCACCTGTGCGAATGGAAATCCTGTCAAAGGGGCCATACATACACATAGATTGCGGGGCAGTTTCTCTGTAGTTGCATTTTTATATATATATATTTTTTGAGAGAAAAACCACAGTTGGAGGCTGGAACCAGGGATATAAACGCGAGAAGCACATCTGAGTCCTGAGGCGGTCATGAGATAGAATCCGATCACTCTGTCTATACATCAAAATTTCCGTTGTAAACTGCGGCGAATTGGTTTTTCATGACTGCATGCATTTGGCGTAGAGACTGGTATCAAACTACTCGAGCGAGTGTATCGCGGTTTATAGGAGGAACCACACTGGTTATACCGTTTAGCATATAAAAATAACTATACAATCGATACGTAATGTCGTCTTTCACTAAGCCTGGCTCGACTGCGAGCTCTGGGTTGGCCTATCGGTTTGGTACGAGTGATGGAAAGCGCGACGAGCCTGTTCTGCCTGTTTCGCGCGATGATACTGAAGCTGAATCAACTTTTGATCATCTACCGTCTTCTGCTACACCTGATAACAGCCCGTCCTCTGTTTATTGCACTCGCAGCGTAGAAGAAGTGGCTCAGACGTTTCAGGTGAATATAGAGACTGGGTTGACGTCGAATTCGGATGTCACTCTGCGGAGGGTTCGATATGGACCTAATGAAATGGGGTCTGAAGAAGAGGATCCTATTTATATCAAGTTTCTGCAGCAGTTTTACGAGAATCCTTTGATTTTGATTCTGATGGGGTCTGCCTTTGTATCTTTCCTTATGGGGAACAGGGATGATGCCATTTCCATCTCGTTGGCTATTATCATAGTAGTGAGTGTAGGATTTGTTCAGGAGTATCGTTCAGAACAATCTCTTAAGAAACTCAACGAACTTGTCCCTGCTGAAGCTCACCTTACTAGAGGAGGCCACACATCGACAGTTCTGGCTGCTAGCCTTGTTCCTGGCGACATTGTGCATTTCTCTGTGGGTGACAGAATCCCTGCGGATGTTCGGCTTGTGGAAACAGTGCATTTGCGGATTGATGAGAGTAATCTAACTGGCGAGAATAAACCTGCGGGAAAGACTAGCAAGACGCTGACACCTCCCAGCATGCCAGGGGGTGGAACCGCTGTTATTCCTGTTAACGGGAGAAAGAATATTGCATTCATGGGTACTTTAGTTCGCGAAGGCCATGGAACTGGTATTGTTATTGGAACTGGGGAGAATTCAGCTTTCGGTCAAGTATTCCGTATGATGAGTGCTATTGAAAAGCCGAAAACACCGCTGCAAAACGTTATGGGAAAGCTGTCTCAAGATTTATCCCTGATCTCTTTTATTGTTGTAGGGTTGATTTGCATCGTAGGTGTCATTCAGGGTCGATCCTGGTTAGAAATGTTTACTATCTCCGTATCTCTAGCTGTTGCTGCTATTCCGGAGGGTCTCCCTATTGTAGTAACTGTAACACTGGCTTTGGGTGTGCTGCGTATGGCTAGGAAGAAGGCAATTGTTCGTAGATTACCGTCTGTTGAGACTCTGGGCTGTGTAAATGTCATTTGCTCTGATAAAACTGGAACTCTTACACAGAATCACATGAGTGTCACTACCATTTGGACATGTGAGCGCCAGGAAAGTGAACCACTGACTATCAATACTTCTAACGATTACGGGCTTGTCACTTCTTCGCACACATTGACCCCATCAAAGCTGGTTCATTCGCTCCTTACTGAAGCTTCGTTGTGTAATAACTCAAAATATGAACGAGAAACAGGTAAATTCATGGGAAATCCTACAGATATCGCTCTGATGGAGGTTTTGCAGAGGTTTCAAATGACAGACACAAGGAAGCAGAACGTTCGTACTTTAGAAGTTCCATTCTCATCGTCCAGGAAATGGATGGCTGTCAATGTCACTATGGCAAGCAATAATTCCAGTGCTTGTCTCGTGAAAGGTGCTGTTGAGCGTGTACTACCAGCATGCAAGACTTTCACCACAGTCAATTCTGCTGGAGAGATAGTTGCCGAGCCTATTACTGATGCCTTCAAGGAGAAAGTTTTCAAGACTGCTGATACAATGGCGTCTAAAGGACTGAGAATTCTCTCATTTGCCCGTGGGGAACCAATCAAGCCTTCAAAGAACATTCAGAACTCTGACGACGAATTTGACGGCGAAGTTGGAGAGGAAGAAAACATTGAACTGAAGAATCTATCATTCATGGGGCTGGTAGGTATGTATGATCCTCCTAGACCTACAGTTAAGGCAGCTATTGAGAAATTAATGGCTGGTGGTGTCCGTGTTATCATGATTACTGGTGACTCTGAATCAACAGCTCTGAGTATCGCACGACAGATCAATATGCCCATTGATACCACGCACGGTACACCAGTGATGAATGGCGATCAGCTCTCTGCATTGAACCCGGAACAGCTGGCAGAAGCTATACGTTATGTATCTATTTTTGCTCGAACTACACCTGAACATAAGATGATCATTGTAAAAGCTTTGCAACTTGATAACGATGTTGTTGCTATGACCGGTGACGGTGTCAATGACGCTCCTGCTTTGAAGTTAGCCGATATTGGAATTGCTATGGGGAAACAAGGAACAGATGTAGCTAAAGAAGCAGCTGATATGGTTTTGACTGATGACGATCTGAGTACGATTTTGACCGCTATTGAAGAGGGCAAGAGCATTTTCTACAACATTCAAAGTTTCTTGGCTTTCCAGCTTTCTACAAGTGTTGCAGCTCTCAGTTTGATTGCCGTTTGCACCTGTTTGAAACTGTCAAACCCTTTGAACGCAATGCAAATCCTGTGGATTAATATCCTCATGGATGGCCCTCCTGCGCAAAGTTTAGGAGTCGAACCAGTTGACCACTCAATCATGAAGAAACCACCAAGAGCTAAGAACGAACCCATTCTGACAAAGGCACTCATCTCCAAAATCCTGCAATCAGGGATCATAATCTTGGCTGGAACCCTTTATGTTTATGTCAGGGAAATGGATGAAGGAGTTTCCACGGCTAGAGACGAGACTATGACTTTCACGTGCTTTGTTTTCTTTGATATGTTCAACGCTCTGGCTTGCCGATCGGCTACGAAGTCTGTATTCGAGTTAGGATTCTTCTCCAATTCTATGTTCAATATCGCATGTGGTGCCAGTATCTTAGGTCAATTTGCAGTTATCTACGTCCCGTTCCTACAACGCGTATTCCAAACTGAGGCTCTTCCTTTCAAAGATGTTGTGTTTTTGGTGCTTTTCACAAGTTCCGTTTGGATAGTCGATGAAGTACGCAAGTATTTTATTCGTCGACAAGCTCTTTCCTCCGTTTATCCCACGTACAGCTACAACGTGTGATACTCTGGTTTTTTAATACTTCCTAGGATGATCTGGACGAATCTACTAGCAAAATCAAAAAATAGATGACATTGTCAATGTGATACAAATAATACATTATATAATAGCATGTGCGTAAATATGTTTATAGCTTCCTCATTCACTTACGTCCCACAATCGTTTCACAGCTGGCTTTCTTCAATCGATTCATTATCGCCAACCCTTCGTCATGATCATCGACTCCCTCTACAAGTATAACATCGACTCCCTGTTCGTCTACTTCACGCAACAACGAGAACAAGTTGTGTGAAACGGCTGCCTTTGTAGTCCCTAAACTTCGGATTATGCTGTTTTCCGGCAGATCAATTTTAGAAACATCAAATGATATACTAGGTAAAAGTGCTATACGTTTGTTTGCCAGACTATTCTCTTCAATATAGCGACTAACTGCTTTGCTACCATCCCCACAGTCGACAAACAAAACAGTTTGAGCTGTAGGCGAGTAATGACGATATTTCATCCCAGGAGTTCGAGCAATCTCGTTTTCCTTTACTTCCAACGCCACGTTTTTCCCATAAATCACGTTTCTCCACCTCTCGCCTCCAGCATTTTTAATCATCTCTACAGTGATACCCCCAGGCCGTAGAACAACTGGCGGATCAGACAAACCATCTACGACTGTACTTTCTACGCCTACTTCACACGACCCCCCGTCCACTATGACTTCTATTTTGCCATTTATATCATGGTAAACGTGCTGAGCCGACGTTGGAGACGGCCTGGTAGATAAGTTGGCCGACGGAGCTGCCAGTGGTGTTTCCGACAGAGCAATCAATGCCCGAGCAACAGGATGCGATGGCATCCGTACAGCAAACGTAGGCTGGCCAAAAGTACATATAGGGGAGACTTTACAGCCATTTTCCACAGGCAGCAGAATAGTGAGTGGTCCAGGCCAGAACTTCTCAATAAGCGGTGTGTAAATTTCAGGAATACGGGAGTCCGGGCCTAACAGTTTGGACTTGAGTTGAGCTAAGGAAGACACATGAGAGATGAGAGGATTGTCTGCTGGCCTATTCTTCACTTCGTAAATCTGCTTAACAGCTTCAGAGCTGGTGCAGTCAGCACCCAGCCCGTAGACAGTTTCAGTCGGGAAGGCCACTGGGCTACTTCGTCGCTTTAGAATCTCTGCTGCCGTTGACAGACTTTCGAGAGTTTCTGCATCATTAATTTTAACGGAGCCAGAAGTCTCATCGAACGTGATCGAGGAGGGGTCAGCCTTCAGAATCCTAGTATCCATTGGAGTCGGCTTATAGGATCTTCTTGAGAAAAGGGGATACCCCTTCTTAGCATACGATAGGCTCCTGCGAGCTATAAACGAACTTGACAGTATGATTAATGAGATAACGTCAGTTTTACCATAATGGTCTAGGCCCAGTAGGGTGTCACCTCCAAACGGGAAGAGAGGCTGAAGAGAGATTCTGTTGCTGTGACTGAAAAAAAATGTATGGAGAATTGGGTTTATAAGCAGAAGAATATCTCTATTATTCATTCGAGTAAGATAATCTCACTCTCATCATTTTATTCAAATCTATCGTTTCTCAAGCAAATTGAAAAAAAAGAAAAAACTACACATTGCCCATGAAGGGAGACGCGAGGGGTCACGTCTCTGAGAAGAGATGCGATGTTCCGAGTTAGGTTAGGTTAGGTTGTTAGGTTAGGTTGTTAGGTTAGGTGATATGCGATTGAATGAATTCCTCGCGATAGCTGGAGAAAGTCCGTGTAGAATGTCGATAGGGAATTTTCAAGGCGTTCGGGACTACATTCAGAGTCCTTATATGTGTGATACTTGTCTGTATGATTGCTTTCTGGGGGCGAGAGGGCGAGAGGTTTATTAGTTGTTCTCCCCGGTCTTTGGCTGACTCTGAAGAAGATGAATTAATGATTTCTTCACGGACAAGTCGCGTGAAATGCGAGCGTCGCTATATAAATAGGTTAATATGTGTAAATTATAGATTTGGAATGTGTTGAATGTGGTGCTATTCACCAAACGTAGCAAACTTACCCAGACTGTAATTCAAGTTGTTCAAATAGTAGCTTCAAATTCGCCAGTGGTTCATTCATTGAGACCACAGGAATGTTTCGAGCTTGGAGCAGCTTGTAGGTGTTAGTTATCTGTCTGAGCAATTCCTGATTAGTGACCAGCAATACCATGTCATCTTTGTTGTCGACTTACCTGTTGGACGTTCCTATTGAATAAGTAAAACCCATATTCGAATCGAATAGGTGGTGCGTCTTTCACCCATAAGGGGAATCTTGAGATACTGTTAGTATACCATATTTACAGGCAGATACCATCCTATTTGATTGCACTTACACCCTGTTCCCTTTCAGATCGTTGACATGATCAACAATGTAAGAATGGCTCCCTATCCATTCCACAGGGTACTTCAATGGCACCGAGAGGTAAAGCGATACCATGAAGAGCAGCAGAACTGTATGACCCATTACAATTCCTATATTGTTCTCATTTTGTTTTCCTGTATCTTTGAGATCAAAAACACAGCCACCTATAGAGTAGATGGTTCTAGATCCAGCAAACTCAGACTCCAATCGAGCTATTTGTCGCAGTGTTGACAATATCCGTCCTTCTTGCCGTTTAATTGCCAGCTTTGTATGCTTCAGTTTAGTACTCATCTCTTCAATCTTCTCCTGTTCCAGACATATCTGCTCTCGCCTGTCCCGCATATAGATGTTTGAATTCTTTGCGAGTTGTTCTATCTGCCTTTTGAAGGAGGAAAGTGTAAGGATGCTGCTTTTCAGCAACTCAGTTCTTCTCTGAATACTGTAAATCTCCGTCCTAGCTCGCGCAATAGCATGCGATATGTTTATAATCTCTTTATTTGCAACAGCTGGATGTGACTTATTAGACAGAAGCTCGTTGATCACCACCTGAGAAGCCTTAGACGTCGCTAATGCGTCTTGAGCTACACTTCTCAGGTTTAGTAGTTTCATAGACATATCAAGCGAGCATGATTTCAGCCTCTCATTCTTCGACGAGTTACCAACGTCATCATCAGGAACTTGGGAAACATTCTCGTCTTCCAATGAATCTACGGCTATCCCTGTTTCATGTACTACTTGACCATTTGAGAGGCTCATACTCGTTTTCAGCCTCTGTCTCTTAAGACTCTCAGGAACGTCAGGCAGTAAGAAGTAAAACCCGTCTTTCAACCTGAAAATGGGCGCATTACAGGACTCCAGATGCGGCAGTTCGTCCCATGTGGTTCCTGCAAATACAAGCGTTTTCAAATTCAATGATATCTGTGACAGAATCCTCCAATCGTCTCCATATTTCCCCCAGAGTTTTATAACGAGAATTGCAAATTGCGATTCTTTGATCCCCTTCAAATCCATTAAACCGAAATCCGGTGCCGTCGAGCTCAGCACCGTCTCGCTGATGTAGAAGGGACTGTCGTGTTTTGAAAGATGCAGCGTATAGAAAGAGTCCATAAAGTGTTGTCGATTGAATTCTTGAAGCCTTTGCTGGCGCACTACAGGACTTGTCAGCCCTAAATAAGTATCTCTAGTGTTCCTTCTTGACCTGCCTTTCCTGCCTTTAGGAATTTCGTTCCCAAATCTCTCTTCCTGTGTATTGTTAGCTGGTTTTGGAAAGGCAATTGGCTCGATAATCCTGTCAGATGATTCAGTATGTTGTGCATCCAAATCAACGGACAAAGAGTGGGTATCGAATGTCTGGTCGTCCGTCTCCTGTATTGTCAGGTGATCCAGCGAAGAGGAAGAGTGGATTTCTCCATGAATAGCAGGTTTGCCTACGGTATTCCCTCGTATATAGTCACCCCGCTTCTTACTGTGTCCTTCCCGTTTAATATTTGTCGTAAGATTCCGGAAACAGATCTGACGGATGTGTCTTATTCGTCGCTGACTCGGCCTCAGCCTTGGTACTTTCCCAGACGCTGGATCGTCGAGTTCTTCAGTCAGAAACGAGCCATAGTCCATCTGCTGAGGTATAGATGTAGCCCAGAACTCATCGGGTAAGATGGCAGGTCTCGAGGAACGGCCTGTGGGACTTTTTCCGCTGTCTGCAGAGAGATCCATGACTGGGGCTTTGGCTGATCACTCAGATGGTGGGTTATATCAACATGCAGTGGCTGTAATATATGAATTTCGTGAAATAAGATCCTCTCAACGTAAATCCTGTCTCATCTTTCCAACTCCTGTCTTTTTCCATCTTCTGGACATCGACAACTGCCACTCAGACAACAACACCGCTATCCCTTTTTCCAACCAATGAATGCAATTGTACTTTTCGGTTCTCTGTTATCACCAAATATCCCATTTATTCAATGAATTTGATTGCAGAATATCCGATTCTCCTCCAGATATCCTCGAAATTTCCCCCGGTAAATCGCTTTTTACAACTGAGTATGATGTAAGCTGATTTGCCTAATACGGTATCAACCTAACTCGAAGAAGCTACCGTTGAAACTCACCGAGAAGGAAGCTGATCAGCTATGAAAAAGAGCGATAATACCCTGTTTTACGAGTTGTTGTATTATTATCGAGTATATTTGACGCGTCTGGACATCTTATAATTGTTTCCGTGTTATTTGGGTATCATGGGCTGTTGGAACAGTCGCGCAGCAGGATCTTGAGATACGGGGAACACTATGGGCAATTTCATGGTACGTTGATATATAAATGAGTTCCAAAGGAGCTCAGAGTAGATATTATTAGATATTCTTACTATCAAACCTACCCAAATACTGACAATTTTCTACCGTAGATTTGTTTAGCTCATTTCTGCGAGCAGCACGGTCCTACCAGTATTCTTTGCACTGAAGCTTTCCCCTCAGCTGGCCGAGAAGCCCAAGCCGGTAAAGTGGAACTTCCGAGTCTGAAGAAGAAAGAAAGCTCAAATCAGCCCAACTGCCAGTCCTGCTCTCTTTTCGTGCCCTCTGAGAAGCCAACAAAAGACGAGCTGGAGAACCAGGTGTACCAGACAGATGGTGAGATTGATATTATGGCAAAGGCAATGGTCACGGAGAGTGCTGATACCCATATGGTATTTATATCGTCTGAGGCTCCGAGTTCACAGAGCAAGTTT
The DNA here is from genome assembly GCA_030579575.1 of Sporopachydermia lactativora. NCBI lineage: Eukaryota > Fungi > Ascomycota > Sporopachydermiomycetes > Sporopachydermiales > Sporopachydermiaceae > Sporopachydermia > Sporopachydermia lactativora. The sequence continues at coordinate 108,366 of JAKTRH010000007.1, read as the reverse complement.
CTAGCTTTACGGCAGACTGTTGTGCGATGTTTGTCAGTGGAATTCACGCCTCTGAGTGGTTCCAGGTTTGTTATGTTTGGCGATACAACCACTGGGTATACTATTGCTACTACATTTCGGGTGAAAGACCCCTCTGCTAGAGGTGAGGAGCGGACGTATGCGTTGCTGTGTTTAGGGGAATCTGAGGCCGAGCTGATAGGAAACTGGGATCTTGTAGTGCAGGAGTTTACTGCGTTAATTACCTATATCAACAGTAGGCGAGAGTTCGTTGATCAAAGGGTTTTACCGCAAACCAGTTCAACGGACTCTGTGGATTCTATTACTGGGGGTTCAGTGAAGAAGGAAGCTACAGCTTTCAGCATGGACCAATTGCAAGTGTTTAAAGAAGAGAGATTCTTGAGGCGGAGAGATGCTATACCCATGGCGAAGAATCTTGTTACTTTACTGGACGACAAGAGGTTATTCCTGAGAATACACATATGGGCTTCAAACCTGCTTGGAGCATGCTATTCAGACTATTCAAAATAACAATTAAAAGTAAAAAAAAAGTGTAGTAATATAATGTTTATGACTCATCAGCTATCAATTGATTAGGATATTTTCATTTCTATCATTACTTCTATGAATACAAGCAGCAACTATAAAGCTTTTACATACTTTCAGGCTCATCCCATCCTTACTAATCCTTATTCTCGCTTCTGCTTCTAGATCTCAAACGTTGAAACCAGTTCCCCTTGCTTGGACTTGGGCTCTTACTTATCTCCGCTGGTGCATATCCAGTACCAACTTCTAGCCCACCACCTCCTATAACTGATCTTCTCCATCTGGATTGCCGGGTTTTCGGCAGCAGATTTCCTGAAACGTCTTCAGGATAGTCCGAATGCATGATAGTGACAGTTGGCTTGTCAGGAATTTCCTTTTTTACTGCTAAACTGAGAGGTGTCACGTTTGAAATGGAATCCACGCTCCCATTCCCGCCTTCTCCCTGCATATATTCAAAACCCGAGTCAGATACTTGTTGCTGAGAGGAGTTGGAAAGTTTCCTAGTGCTGCTGCTGAATGAACCTGAATTCCTCTTTGCAAGCTTCAGAGACGTTCTGCGGATCAAAGATCCTGGGCCTTTCTCTGTGCTATCATGAGTATCGATTTGTTTCACATTTCCTGCAGAAGAAAGAGATTTAGAGTGTCTTCTTTGTAGACTGACTGCTTTCAGCTCTTTAGATAGGCGGGAAACTGTACTTGTGGGATACGTGTTTTTAGAAATCGTCATAAAAGCTGACTCAGATATCACTCTTTTCCCTAAAGTAAAGCTGGGTTTCCTTGCAACGCCAGCAGCCGGCTCTATTTGGCTCTTCTCCTCAGTAGCAGAGTCCTTCGTCTCCCCAGCCTCAGCAGCAGCCCCAGCAACAGCCCCAGCAACAGCCCCAGTAGTAGAAGCAGCTCCTGATGATTCTGTTTGCCCAGACTGTGCTAACTGAGCTTCATGCTGGGCAACCAATCCAAATATTATCGTCTCAATACGCGGCAGAAGCTTGAAACTATATTCAATCAAAAACTGTACAACCGATGCTGAGATTTGATACTCTTCAGGGATAAGAGCGTGATCAGGGTGTGATAGTATACTTGGCTGGAACACTGATGCTAAATTTGCAGCGGGCATTCTGTTTTCCTTGGAGTGAATATCAAATAAACACAGCATATCCAGTATATACAGCAGCAGCTGCCTGTTTCTTCTAGTAATCGAGGTGATGAGCAGTTCGTATTCGTCCAGGGCCTGGTTGATTTCTGCCAGCAGCTTCTTTCTTTTCGCGCGTCGTTTCTCCAGTCTTTCAAGCTCTTCAGGCGACATATCAGACTCAGCTTTAGCAGCTTCAGCTTCAGCTTCAGCGTGCAGTCCGCCTTCTCCTTCTCCTTCTCCTTCCCCCTCTCCCTCTCCCTCCCCTTCACCGTCACTATCCATTTCCGTTTCATGCTCATTGCTTGGAGCTGAGGCTGTAGGGGCCACTTCATGAGCTTCAGAAATATTTGAAGATTCTGGCTGTTTTGCTGACGATTCTTTAGAAGCAGCAGCTATTTGACTGATTATACGAGCGCTTTTCTTCTTCAAGTATCTTACAAGTTTCGGCCTACTTTTCAGAGGTTCCCGGAACTGATGGTACAGCGATAAGGGAACAATCGGTTCAGGTAAGCTATTCAGGTATCTCCTGAGTACACTAGAAGCGTCATGCACTGTGTATCCGTCCCATGAGATGTTAGCACCGAAATCTGGGGGAGTTGAGAACAAAACCTGGAGTTCTTTCACTCTTTTAGAGGATCCTGCCACTCTGAATATGCCTTGCACGTTATAGCCGTCCTTTTTAAGGTACAGACAACATTTGGAAACAATTACAGGTACTTTCGCGTATTTAAATGGAACTCCAAAATCATCAACAATAGTAACTTGACAGTAAGCACACGACGTTGCTCTTTCCAACGTCTGACCAAAAATGTATGGGTCGTAAACGTCATGGCCCAGAGGTACGTACGGTTGGTTTCCTACGTTTACGCTATTTGACGATGCAGCTTTATGGGCCAGTGCGGGCCTGCTATGTGAATGTGGATGTAAATGCATATTCCCCGAGTTTGAATCAGATTGATTGTCGGAATCCTGCTGGGCAACCGATTTCCGAGGACTTGTAGATTCATTAGTCTTCTTAAACTGTTTCCACCACGAACCAAGAGCAGTCTTTGGTGAGAGATTAGCATGGTTATACTGATCAGGGGAAACTGAGATATTTGTACTGCCACCAGCAATTGACACAGGCGATATAGTAGACGAGAGTATTGGGAACGGAGCAGAACTCATCTCGCTTTCTGCAACGGCAGAATTTGGGCTCCCGCCTGGAGTGTCCGAGTTTGGATTAGAAGATGGTGATAGTGAGGGCTGCGTTGGAGTTTCCATTATTGGAGCAACCAAGTTGGATGCGCCGGCCATATTTGTAGTAATAATAATAAACAGAAGTAGCGTAGTGTGGGGGGTTTGTGAATTGCTAGTTGAAATCAATTATGGGTTCCTTCAAGCTCTTTTGATAGTGTTAGGTGAAAAGAAGAATAGGTAAAAAAAAAAAAAAAGAAAGTTGCTTCGAATTACGAGGCTGAACTTCGTCAATATACGTCTTTCTGAGTGCTGTGGGAGAAAGACTGGGCCACAGTTGAATCCAGCTGCTGTGGGGTTGTTGTTGTGAAGTTCTGATTGAAGCAGAAGAGTAGCAGAGAGTAGCTGGAAGCTTCAGTGAGCAGAATAAATGAATGGTAAGGAGGTTGCGATAAGGCAGATCAGAACATTGGGGACAATCCTTACCTAACCTAACCTAACCTAACCTAACCTAACCTAACCTAACACGGGCAGAACGATCAGATGTGAACCAACAGCGGGATATCTCTGTGACAGGTGAACGTCGGATATCAGTCTGACTCAGAAAAAGGAGTAGCTGATTTGTTTCCAGGTTTCAGGAGCTGGGATAGCACGGTGGTAGCGGGGAATAAAATACGTTGAGTAGCAAGTATAAACAACTGGATGATGAAATGGGGTTTGAGTTCGCGGACAGCTGCTTGACGTTAATAAATCGTGCATAAGCGTGCATGGCGGATGCATGCCGTTTATTAGTTGGAAGTGGATTTGGAGAAGAATTGAGAGCTGGGAGGGGGAAATGTCGTTTGGTGATGGATATAAGGGCAATATTAAGCGGGTTTTAAATGTGTTGACGTGGTAAAAAGTGCCCAGAGGTGCTCTGTTTGCTCTGTTTATTGTATCTTGTGGTTGCTCCTCCTTTTCATTTTAAAAATTTCGTTTAACCTTAATTCCGAGCAGGACAGGCAAATTGAACCTTGCGATGCACGCGTATCCCTTTACGGTCAGCTTCCAGCTATTTCTGGAATTAGAGTTTTACTAACCGGATGAACAGAACCAACTTTAAAAATAACGGAAACGATAACACGCAAATAACGGATATCCTTACTCCATAATAAATGTCGCTCTGCATATTTCTGCATATTCCGGCATATTTCAGCATATTTCAGCATATTTCAACCAAACAACAGCAATTAGACAGAATAACAGCATTTATTAATACTATATAGTCACCACTACACCGACAAATCAAGCCTTTCCACCCTCTCAATTCAGCTGTACATAATTACCAGGAAATATCCCCTGAACTCCATTCAGAGATCCCGTCCACCATCCATTCACATCCTCGGTCCGGGCAATTATCTGAATCACATCTCCAGCTTTGAACGTCAAATCCCCCGCCGCCTGCGCCGTGTAGTCGTATAAAGCCGTGCAAGTCGACCCTCCAGCAGCTGCAGGAGCTGCAGGTGCCGCAGGAACTACAGAAGGCGTCATTACTGCTTTCTCAGCACCGTAGCCCGTAGGCTGTCCATAAGCCGGCGTCGCCGTCTGCCCGTACGCTGGCGAAGGCGTCTGCCCGTACGGACTGCCAGCAGCTGCCGCAGTCTGTCCATAAACTGGAGATGCCGCCTGTCCATAAGCTGGGACCCCCGCGACGCTCCCGTACGCCGGCAACGTCGCGGCCCCCGCTGCTGCAGGCTGTCCGTAAGCAGCAGTCGTCCCAGGGGTCCCAGGGGTCCCAGCCGCCCCAGGAACTCCCGCTGGCTGATACGGGGGTAAATTACTTTGGTATCCACTGGCTGGTGGGCCAGCAAAGCCAGCTTCAGCGCCTTTAGCAGCGTACTGGCGTTTTGCCAGTTCTAATTTACTCTTTGCATGGCCTACGCGGAAGTGGGTGATGCCGATTTGCTCTGTTACCTCCTGGATATTGCCTCTTTTAGCATTAAACTGCTCAATGATATCCCTGCTAAGATCGAAATAGGGGATTTTCATTTCCTCCATTCGGACGTACAAAGTATAGAAAATATTAAGCTGCATATAGTAGAAATTGACAAACAAAGGCCGGATAAACTCGCCTTCTAACTGGAAAAGATACGGTAATTCCGTTTTCAGCATATCGTTGTAATAATCGTACTCCTGACGAGCGATTTCTACAGCAGCTTCAGCTTCATACATCTTTTTCTCATCGCTGGCTTTCTTCTCTTTCTTATTCTGCAAACGGGTGAGAGTATTAGTGTGTCTGTCTAAATCTAACTGTTTATGATCACGTTTTGTAGCCATTTTCCTTATAGATTTGATAATTTTCAGTAATTCCTCAGCCGGTCCTACGATTCTCGTCTCAATAAGCTGCAATTCTGGGCTCAACGTGTTCTGCAAATCAGCAACAATCTCCCGGTACTGTTCGCAGGCTTTTATGCCCTCCGGATTGCCCTCAGGGATAGCAGAATTAGGATCGCTCATTCTGCCAGAGATAGGTTTGTAGATTTCCTCAATTGCCTTTGAGAATTCAATTTGATGATTGAGCATCCCGTTGATGGCTTCAAAATACTTCTTAGACTCGTCATGGAGCCGTTTGGTTTCCACTTCCAGCTCTTTAAACCTCCTTTCAGCGTCGATATACACCAAATCCTTTGTTTGAGTGCCCATATTCATTTTTTGCCTCAGAGTCTGAGGCGTGCGGGCCACTGACTTGGTGAAACCCTTCCAGGACATTTTGCGCGGGGTTTACAGGGGAGATTCAGCAACCTGTGGGGTCTTCAGGGCCTGATGGCAGGTTTAGGTGGGTTTAATGGATGAATTACTGGGGTTTTCACTGCTTTTTTCATGCTTTTTCTATTCATTTCTCTATCATTTCAAGAGATATGAGGCGCAGAATGAGAGGTATGGGTTTGGATAATGTTAGGTTAGGGAGCGATTGACTAATTGGGCAATCGGACAGGGTGAGTGTCCGGGCTGAGAATCGGAGATAATGTTAGGGGGTATGCGGGACATGCATGTTTGTGCATGGGTACATGTAAAAAGGGGGGTTTTTTTTAGGAGGGTTTACATGTACGCGGGTGAGAGGACGTGGAAGAACTCGTGGACTGTGATATGGGACGGCTGGGTCCAGGAGAAACGCTTGGTATAGGCTGGGTATTGATGAATGATTACTGTTTCTTGCTCCTGACTGTTTTTATTTGGTGTTATTGTTGAAAAGAAAAGTAGCATACTGGTTCCAGCAAAGCTTCTGCGTGCGTTTCCATAACTACCGGAGAGTTTATCTCTCTTTATGGATAGCGTAATCAGTTATTTTCCCAGTTTGAATAGTTTAAGTAACGTTTACGAATACCGGAGATCTTATTCAACTAAAGATGACGTGATCAGGAAATCTAAACCACTTGCTGAGATTTACCCCACGCTTTTCTGAAGCGAGACACGAAACCCGAGGATATCAATTTGATCAGCCAGCTATCTGAATGATTAGCATCAAATAGCACATGCTATTCCGATAAGCAAGCAGAATCCCGTAGTATCAGCTCCTTAACTACTGAAAACTGCTTACTGCTCAATTCTGATATGAAGAAGTATGAACTCGTCGCTGCTTGACGCCGGAACAGGCAGCGTTTCCCCGCTGGCACAGCCTTTAATACAGCGTAATCCTGACGCGACTGACGGTGATAATATCGAGGAATGCCCTATCGGCAGAACAGCGTATCTGGGCGTCATTGCTGCCGCTGTAGGAGGTCTTATGTTTGGATACGATACTGGGGTTATATCAGGCGTGCTGGTTGCCGTGCAGAAAGACCTGGGAGGTGAATTTCTTTCCACTGGTCAGAAGGAACTCGTTACGGCTATTACATCTTTTGGTGCTCTCCTTGGTAGTAGTTTATCAGGTATTATATTTTCTAATAGCGTAGGACGTAAGCTTGTAATCTGTTTCTGCTGTTTGTTATTCCTCCTAGCCACAGTCGTAATGAGTGTATCGTCTTCAGTTGCAGTTTTCGCTATTGGAAGACTCCTTGTAGGACTTGCGATCGGTGGTGCTTCCATGGTGGTCCCTGTGTTTATTGCAGAGATAGCCCCTGCACGGCTGCGGGGGACTATGATTGCTATGAATGCTTTGGCCACAACTGGAGGTCAATTGCTGGCTTATATTGCCGGATCTGCACTACAGAATATTGTATCAGGATGGCGATTAATGATTGCCCTGGGGGCTATATTCCCTATTGGATTTCTGCTGGTGATGCCATTTGTTCCAGAATCTCCGCGATTTTCTGTTCTTGTGCGTGATTTGGAGGCAGCTCAGAGATCTTTACTGAGATTATACCCTCAGGCAAGTATTGGCCAAGTAAAGCGTCATATTCAGACAATTGAAGCTGATATTATAGCTCAAACAGATGGAATGGCGTTTGTTAATCCGCTTGCATCTGGAAACGAGTGGAGTATGCTGAGAAAAATGCGGGATTTACTGAGTATTCCTTCTACTAGAAGAGCGTTTATTGTAGCTTGTAGTTTAATGGCTTTCCAGCAGCTGTGTGGGTTCAATTCCTTTATGTACTATTCAGCTTCTATATTCTCGTTACTGGGTTTTTCAGATGCTGTCACTGTAAGCATTATTGTCTCGCTGTTCAACTTCCTTTTCACATTTGTAGCAGTATTTGGAGTCGATAGAATAGGTCGAAGACAACTACTTCTAAGAACAGTATGGCTGCTCTCTGCTTCTCTGCTACTAGCATCAATTGCATCTCTATTTACTCAACAGAGTACACCCAGTTTTGACGCTGGAGGAACTTCGCAGCCAGGAGCAGAAAAATCAACCGTAGGCGTAGCTACTTATATGATTGTAGTGTGTATCTTAGTATTTGTAGCAGGTTATGCCAGCGCTCTAGGAACTATTCCTTGGCATGCTATTGAGTTTATGCCTCTCAAGGCTCGAATTTTGGGATCTACAATGATGAGCACAACTAACTGGTTGACAAATATATTCGTATCCTCTACTTACCTATCGCTGCTAGCAAATTTTGGGCCCAGTGTGACTTTTCTGATGTATGCAGTGATATGTTTCCTAGGGTATATGATGATTTACTTTTGGTACCCTGAAGTGAAAGGTTTACCGTTAGAACTGATCCCAAAATGTTTTGAGAACGGTTTTGGGTTCCGACATGCTGAGTTGGTGCGAATGGAGTATGAAGGATCGAAGAATCTGAAATCCGATGATGATCCCCTAGGCGGATGATCAGCCAGTAGAGAGACATTTATTTCAAAGCGTTCTACTCAGGGTATTCAGGGGTTCTGCTCAGTTGGAAACTGTGTAGAGGCTCAATATCTTTTGAAGGTCATTGTACTGGTGAATTATATCTACATCTCATTGCACGTGTTATTTAGACAGATATTTTTGAAGAATTTCCTTTAGTAACCTTTCTGAAGCTCTATTTGATGATAGATCATGTCTTTAGGGCCTGAGAACTGTCACTACCGAGGAAACTGAAAGCTCAGGCTGAGGCTACAAGGCCCTTTTACTCAGCTGAATGTCATTATCACTTATTTTGAGATTCAGACTCAAATAGCATTTTGGGTTTCTAAAGCTACCTTTTTATTTAGAAGCATTACAGAGCATTTATGTACATATCACTTGAGCCCCCAGGAAACCACAACAAACAAACCACAACATTCCCTAGCAGAATATAGTTGTTGAGGCCAGTTAGTCATATTTATTTACACTGACCGATCATCTCTGTAAGGAGTACTTCCAGGCCATCCAACAGGTGTATGCGATGCTTTACCAGTATGTGCCTTTTGACAATGCTCAATGACCCATAAACCGTACTCAGTTTGCTGCAGCTCTTCAATTTTCTGTCCAAGAGCTTGCTGCAGCCAGCAAGCTACAACAGACTGGATATCCTCTTGCCTATGCATGAAATTCCTACCGTAGCTCTTGTTGCCCATAGATCCTGTACAAACTTCTGGAGGCGTGCTGGAGGAACATTTTATTATCTCCAAAAACCTCTGAACAAGGTGTAGCTGGGTTGCATGTTTCTGTTTTCTTTGTTCATCATACTCATACTGTCCCGGGGTACCAGTATAATTTTGACAGCTATATCTCGCTTTTGGCTCTTCCATAGCACCCAAGATCAACAACGCAGCATAGAGTAGCATAATAGTGATATGAGAAGGAACGTATGGAAGAGCGTCGATCACATCTGTGTCATTAACGGCCATGTCTAACAGAGTTGCCGCAGCGTCCCTTGCTATCTCGTCGTAGATCGTGTCTGATGTTTCTGCATTTAACCCCTTTCTAGAATCATCGTACTGGCCTGGAAATGCCATATTTTCATGCCGACTGTGGGAAGTGTCCACGACTCCGCTCCTTAATTTACCTAGAGTTGTTGAGTTGATGAACATTTTCGCAAAATTGTACTGCATAAATGTAGATTTTGAGGCCCAGGAGAACATCGATTCACTGTTTGAGCTGAGAACGCAAGCCCAGCAAACCACCCATCTATCCAGCTCTAAATTGGTTTGCCAGCGTGCTGCCAAACCTGACGAATTGATAAATCTCCATTGCTGCTCATCGAAGAGTAATTTTACAGCGTAAACATACTCGATCTGAGCTACTAATTCCTTATCAGCCAGTAGCACATTCGATTGCAGGAACTCAGCTGATCTCTGGAACTTCTCATTATCCTTACTTTCCGAGTGGGAAAGCGGGTCCCTGATTAGAATAGGTTTACCAAATTGATTATCCTGTGGCTGATCAGCTGCTACAGGTAACCCAAGGAGAACTCTGCGAATCTCTGGTGCCTGATCTTGCCGAGAAATGAGAGGAGCAGAATTGTAAGCCAGCATATTCTGTCCATCAAGAATATAGACGAGTCCCCAGACACGTGCTGTTTCGATTTCACTACTTGAACTGTCAGCTACTCCTTCCAAGCTGTCCTGAGTGCCCCGAAAGTGTATTATTATATTCCAACTCACACACAGTTGATGTGCCAATGCTGTAAACATCTTACACCCTGGCAACCAGAATCCGGCAACCGTCAAAGCAATAATTGTTTCCACAGCAGTATCCCTGTCACTGGGGAGATCAAATAGCATATCTTTGACCAGTAAGCATGTTTCGTCTTTTAAAGGGAAATACAGATGTGACAGTTGAGGGTGCCGCATAGCTGCTACTGAACAAATAGCAGCTACAAAAATGGGACTTCTATGCCATGCTTTCTCTAGCGGGTGTTTAGTGATATCGAAACTAAAGAAATATGTCGACACTTTTGCATGGAAAAAGGAGAACAAAATGGCAGCCTGGTCAAAGGTTATGAGTCCATTATACCTCAGATCTCTTCGAGAGTTCAGTGAGCTTCTACCTTTCGGCTGGAACCCTACAGATAGCTCTTCCCGGAATCTCAGAATAGTTTGCTCAGCGTTATAACAGGGTGGTGGCACGAAATCTGGTTCGCTTATTCTCAGATTCTGTTTCGGTTTTGACTCACTCTGCGAAATATTGTGGTTTTGCTTCTGTTTCCGACTATTGGGCGAAGCTGAGGCTATTGGCTTTGAAAAATGCATAAATGGGATAGTCGAGTCACCCAGAGACTCAGGTGTCGAGAATTCGGCTGGAGAGAAGGGTAAACTCGCTAATCCACCGTCAGTATCATTCACGAATCTGGGAATAGATCCAATATCGTCATGATAGCCGTATTCCTGGAATAATGACATATCTGGGGGCTCTTCAACCGACTTGCTCCTAAAGTGGGTACCAGCAAGACTTGAGCCAATGGAGACACGCCGTGCTTTCCCTACATGCCTTGTGTTATCAGTGGTGTCTCTGGAGGGAATGTTACTTGATACCTGACGTTCTGGATCATTTTTATCCATGACACCTGACAGTTCAGGAGCAGTAGGAGAAGGCTGGAATGCAGCAGCCATAACCTGATCTAGCTGACTATAATTACCCATAGAATAACTCTGGGCATCCTCAGACTCATCCCCTGATGATCCCATCCCTTTTGTAGTACCCATTTCAATACCAGCATTCGGATTGGCTTCCGCAGTACTCATAGAAAACCCAGCAGGTATCTCATTGCTCCATTCAGGATTCATCGCAAGAAGCTGCAAAATGCTGTCCAATGTTCTTCCGACTTTCCCGAGTCGAGTTTCAATTACATCCATCCAACGGCGATCCACAACTCCCGGATCTGAGATGGCTGACGTACTAATTATGGAAGTGGGGATTTTAGTTGGAAAGAAACATTCAAGCTGCAGTGATTCACACCTTTTGCAAGGAGCTTTCCCTTCATGCTGGCAACGAACTTTGGCCTTACGACAGTTTGTACAGGCCTTAAGTTTCCTAGGTCTTTCCGCACCATCAGCATTTGAAGAGCCATGGCTACCTGTAGATTGAATAGCAGGAGAGCCAGTATGGTTTTGCTCCACCGGGCCTGGATTTACTGAACTCATCTTCTATACTGGGTAGCTTTTCAAGAGTAGCTGTCATGTTCTTGTGGAAAACATAGAATGTCAGTTATTAGAACTAGGAAATCAAATAGGAAGCGTCTGGTGATTAAATATCAATTGACTACCAGCAGCAATAAACCGCTAGACAAACAACGGAGAATTCTGATGAATGTTTCTCGCATGTTAGCAAGAAAGCATCGACTATACAACAATTCAACTATTTGGAAACCTCCCCAGAGCTATATAACCTGTAGATTGTACACTCAATTGATTATTCCCAAGTTCCGACACTTACACTTCAGATCCCTATTATCATACCAAAGAGGAACACTTCGTATATATTAAAATATCTTCCTTTTTACTACTTTCCACATCTCAACCTGCTCGATATTCTAACAGCCAAAACCTGTTAACATTATATGATCGACTAGGACGAAAATCGCTCATATGCTTGGCAATTACCCCGCACCTAACACACTACCAGTGACAACAGCACCATTACATAAGATCCATTCATCCTTAAAAGAAAGCAAATCAGCTTTCCTTCGATTCCACTCATCTCCACTTTTTCACCCATCCTTTCCCCGGGTTTAATTCATATACCATATCGGGAAGGCGTGGGTAAGCCGAGAACTGAAATAGTTGCGAATCCGGGGATGAGACTCGGTGATAATGCCGAAGACTGAATGAACGAAAACAGACGTGGGGAAAAAAAATGAGCGATAGTGCTAATTTACAGAATTTCTGGAATATCGTCATCGTCGTCTATCACTAATACACCGTTGTCTTCAGTTTTCGATCGCTTAGAGTTCCCATTTTCGATTCCTTCCACTTCATCTATGCTTCTTTTACCCGAAACAGATATCAGAGATTCGTTTGCTGCTTCGGAGTCGTTCTCGGACTCAGTAAGCGGCCTTTTCGGTATTTCAACATCCTGTAGTTGAATCTCTGATTCCTTTAAAGACTCGTCAAATGTTAGATAGAGCTCCAGATTTGAGAAAGTGTCACTTTCGTCAACGATGTATAAATAACTTCTGTTTTTAATGCCCAAATCTACGAGTTTCTTCTCTAAATTATCGTCAAAATCGGGATCGTAAATAATACTTGAATTATACTGAATGGCAAGCTCTTCCGTATCGTAGGGTGTGCTTTTCTCCAGAGATGCCAAAAGACTCTTAACAGTGACGTCAGGACTGATTTTCGCAATGGAATATCTGTTCGTACAAGAAGGGCATGAGCTCTGCGGTTCAGAGAGATTTGACGATGAGACCAGAGAGCTCGTTGATTTGGCAAGATAGATCAGTTTCTGCTTCACTCCTGCATTCCCTGAAAGCAAAGGAATAGACTGAATAGATGAAAACGCGGCAATGATAGCATTAGTAGTAGTAATAGCAGGGATGATGTTGCCAGCAATTTGTTTAATATCAAATAGCGATTTAATCGGTATATGGAAAATGTAAGATCTAATAAGAGCTGTGGAACCCACAAATCGCAATGTGTCATCGTCGTCTTTATCGAAGGATATTTCCTCACTGGAAGATTGCAATCTGTTCACTAGTTTCCGAAGAGAGTCCATAAACACTAAAACACACTCAGATAACGTCCACACTTCGTTTGATTTACTGTAAATACCAGGAAGCATGGAATCAAAGATCTCAATATCCAGTTTGTTCCCTGAATCATCTGATGCTCCTACGACTAATTTATCATTTGCCTCCTTTAGCAAATCCCAAATATTCAACACTCTGGGCGCAGCACGGGTTTTCCATAGACTATCTAGCTGTAGCAGCTTTTCAATGTCTCTTGTGAAACATTTATTGAACACTGCTTCACTGAATTTTACAAACAATGTATCTTCCGATCCCATTAACAGATATTTACTTTTAATCTTATCCAGCTCCTTCGAATCTTTCTTCATGTTCTCAATTTCTTTCTGTTCATCCACACCGTCTTCTCCTACAACTTCAGTAGTCCCCTCTGGAGTCTCGTCATCTTTCTCCTCGTCTTCGTCTTTGCTGAACAGTTTAGAGAACAGGTAGTTTTTAGCCCATACAACACAGTGAACAGGCTGAGAAGGTGTTGATCTTATAGTGCAAACTGGGAAAGATTTCGGGGTTTGCTTAGGATTACAGTCAAAGCACTCAGACTTATAAGGAATAATGGGTTGCACCTGTCCTAGAAATCCCATAGTACCAGTTTCAATTAAAGGGATACCGGTGATCAAAGACACCTTGTTGACGTATCTTCTGGCCTCCAAGTTATCTAGAGCATTGAAGATTATATCAAACTGCTGGAACCATTCAATAGGAAACACTGAAGTATCGAGAATACTACCAAAGTACGGTATAATTTTACATTTATCAGAGTTGAAATTAAATCTCTCAACATTCTTTGCTGCAGTAAACGATTTCGGCTTGCCAATGTCGTTCTTCGTGAAAAGGAACTGTCTATTGAGGTTGGAAAGATCAATAGTATCAAGATCTAAAATATGAATCTCACCAAATGACATCAATATGAGATCTTTCAACAGTTCACAGCCTATACCTCCCGTGCCTACCATGAGCACTTTTGACTGGGTGAAAATGTTAGCAGCTGTGCCTTAGATGGTTATACCCTCGAAAGCAGAACATTTGCAACCACGAGAGGTTCTTTTATCTTCTTTTTACTTACACACTCTATCTTTTGGCATGTCTCGTGGCCGAGAACTCGTGATAGATAGCTTTTTCTAGCCATGATTTGAACTTAAGAGCTTAGAATTCCAGACTTTGATGACCACTTTTTTTCCCAGACAAGCAGAAGGTCTCTTAAGATTGGCGAATGACACTAAATGACCGCTTAAACTACTGATAGTCCTTCTATTCCTTCTCTTTCATAGCTTTCCTGTCGCGTTTCGCTTCCCATTGCCGAAGACGAGTTATCAAATTGAGACGCGAAGGCGGAGTGAAAAATTCAGACCGGAAGGAGACGTGAAGCTCGAGAAGGGGCGCTCGGGCGTGTGGTAGTGAAAAGTCGGAACATTTGAACGTTGAGAGGAACTTACTGTAATACTAAGAATTTTAGTTCGTTTATTTACAATATAGAAAGAGGATATATACATCTCTGTGAACTCATGCGTGGATTTTGAGTAGGGATTGAGGTTAGGAGGAAGGATTGGTGTTAGAGGTGGAATCTTCAATAGGTTGATGGAATTCGCTATTTTCGATAGCATTCTTTTCAGCAATCTGTATCCATTGTTCCGTTTTCCCTTCAAGCGCGTCGATCACCTCATCGTATCCCGGTTTCTTCTCGCGCGTCAGACCCAGCATAGAATTTGCAAACTCATTCCGCACGGCACCGATATTATGGGGTTCTTCCAATGAAGATCCAAACATAGACGTCTTTGGATTGCTGAAAACCTCATCAAGTTTGCTCTCCAGTTCATCCATAGTGATAATATAAGAGTCACATTTCTGATACAGCTCAAGCAACTCTATAGCTCTCCGCTCTTTCGCTTCCAGTTCAAGTTGAAGACGGTTAGCCTCCCGCTTAGCCCTCAAAAGTTCTTTCTCCTCCGGTGTAGGCAGTACCAAAATAGGCTCGTTCAAAATATCTTCCATAGTCTGCACAGTCAATCTCGTAGCCTCTGAAAACTCATCATCAGCTGTAACTACTCTCTCCTCTTTCTTCTCTCCTAATTTCTCATCTCTCTTAGCTTTCAACACAGCTTCGCGTTCCACAGCCGTTTTCAAATACTCCCTGCGAACGGCAGACCTCTTGAATTTCCATTCCTGGTCCACAGTTCTGAATTTATCAGGAACAGCTTTAGGCTCTTTGATCGTCTTGGTAATGAACTCTTCAGGTGTGACAACCTTGGGAGGGGCAGCAACCCTGCTGGAACCCCTGGGATGAGGGATACCATCCTGGTAGCTGCTTTTCTTGCTTTCCTCTACTTTCCTTGCATATTCATTACCCTTGATTGTTAGCTGCTTTAACACAGGTCGAGGTCGTGGTAAAACTCCACTCTTCCGTGTGTGCTTGATTGCTCCGCTGACCGCTCGTCCCGACATCTTCCTGTAGCGATTCAGTACTGTCCCGGTGTCTGAAACGTTGAGTCACAAAGTAGGATAACCCGTATGTTTATATACGAGTCCTATACGGCTTTATAGTTGTTATAAATCATCTTCTTCCCACTGTCTTTTGATATTTCGCTTCGACCACTGAAAAACTGCAGGCCGGGGAGCCTGGAGATACTTACGAAATGGGAAGTTTCAACGTCAGGGTTACCTTATTTGAGATTTTTTGTAGGAGGAGACGTGATGTCTCCGAGGGGTGTGAGATCGAAGTGAGACGCGAAAGTCGGCTTGACTCGGCCGATGAGCAGTCGGGGAGGATTTATTAGAGATGAAGGGAGCTATGAAACGTGTGGCTGGAGCTTTTTCACATTATTGATGAGTTATTTGGGTATATTTGAGTGTTATGGTTTATAGGGATGTTCGTGGTTCATTACGCGTATTGGGTTATAGAGAGATTTGTGATTCGTTATGCGTAATGCTATATAGAGCTATGGAGTTGTGTAGCTATAGAGTTCTGTAGCTTATGCAGATGATGTACGCTTTCAACATCCACTGACAACCTTCTTCGTCTCGTCGTACCTCGTAGTTGTGTAGGAGACGTCTATTTACCCCACACAGTGTAAATGACTTCGCTCAGGGCCTTACCGATCTTCTTCGTAGACGCAGCGGAACCCAAATGATCGAAAACCAATGTTCGTTTCGCCTGATCTGTGGGTGTATTGATGTAAGCCTCCAACAGGGCCTTTGGTGTGGCAAATCTCTTCTGAATTGCAAGCGCTTTTTCAAAGGATACACCTCTAATAGTCATAAGCATCCGTAGATAGATTTCCTTGATTGTGAGCATCCCACGTTTACTTAGAATCTCCTGAAAGGTAGAGAATGTCAGACACACATCAGGTGTTTGAGTTCTAGTCTTTTCTGCCTGCAGTAACTCAGACAAAGCAAGGTTATGTTCAACTTCTCGAATTCTTAGAACTCTGAGGCTTCGGTGCTCATAAAAATCACAGACTTGTTTAGTCGTAGATATAAGAAACCGAATAGAATCGTTCAGAGAAGAACAACGTCGTAAGTAGAAATCATTAACCATCAACACCAGACTCATACTTGTCTGAATAGCATCTACCATCCCTCCTTTATTAGTACTTGCTAGATCTTCAACTAGATAAATCACATTAGTGATCCCAGACCTTTTCAACCGAGCTTTCTGCTCCTCGTACCGGCCATCTTTTATACTTGATATCAAATCGTCTAGCCTCTTCCTCTCCACTATATAGTCCAGTACTACTTCCTCTTTAGTTTGTTTATTCCTTGCTATCCAAAGACAGTCTCCTAAAGATAATGACCGAACTTCATTACGAACACTCATAAGCTCGAGCTGCTCAGTGATATACTGCCTATCTGTAGTGGATCTGATTTCTCGATTATCAATGATCAGAATAATATCATAAGAACCTGGTGGCCAAAGGTTGTCCGATGATCGAAAGTCAGTGGATTCTCTGGGCGCAGAATTATATTTCTGCTGGCCAACTGTCTTATTTGGAACCGCAATCTGTCCCACTTCTGGCTGTGGCTGTGGCTGTGGGGTAGGGGACTTCTGAGAGATTATCGGAGTCTGCGCCGACTGTAAGCCTGCTTCTGCCTCTATCAGCTTTCTGGCAATCGACTTACCTTCATCAGTGATATAGTAGTAGACTGGCCTTCCTGATGCGTATATCAGTCCATTGCTTATCAGTGTTTTAGACGAATTCCACGCAGAATAGTGCTGAGTCGTCGTAGGAGCAGCAAATCCAGTCTCTGAATACGGCGTGGCATGGCGTATCAGCTCAGCTTTCGACAGTCCTGACCCTTTAGTGTCATTGTGGAAAAGTGCGAGCAATATGGCATATGCTCCTGATCTATACCTCGGGATATACACTCTTTTACATTGTTTTTTCTTTGGCGCAACTGGGGAGTCGTTTGTATCTTTCGTGGGACGTTTTGAGGTCTTGCTGTTACTCCTGGCCACTGGCTGTTCCTTCTGAGGAGTGGAAACAAACTGGAGACCATTGGCTGTGCAGTAAGACTGAAGTTTCTTCGTCAGTTTACCGCACAGTCCTGGGCCAAAGTACTTCAATTCCAGTAGCTGTTGTGGATGTTCAAAAGACTTGGGACAGTTTGTAAGGGATTCGATTGCCCTTTTATACGTCGACGCTACCTGTGACCCATCTTGAATACTTTTCTCGTACAATTCACCAATCCAAACCAGAAATAAATCGTTCAGCCTAGGTGGGAGTTCCATAGTATCGAAGTGTCATAACAAACGACCACGCTGGTTACTTCATTCCGGCCTTTCAGTGCCTTTCAGTGTCCTTCATCGCCACAGGCTCTGAGAAATAACACCAGGATCACAGTTTTCGCGATATTTGCACCCTATTACTCTCATAAAAGCCGCTATTCAGCTCAACATGACGATTTCAACGCGTTCGAACATCAGACATCGCGTATCATCGCGTATCTCCGTTTGCTTCCAAGGGAGGAAATCAGCGAGAGACGTGAGGTGCTTTATACTGATTACGTGATCCGCTCAGAGAGCACACAGTTAGCCATAATACACGATACACACGCGTTCACCATCACTATCGGTCTCTAACGCTAGCAAATTCCTTTATATATCCTCACCAATGCTAGAATACTAACCCCAATACCCACTCGTTACTCTCAGCATTTTCATGGCCCGGTTAACCTCTACAACGCATTTACAATCTGTACCCAAGTCACTTCGAGTCTCACCGCGCACCAGCCCTTCAAGTCTCACTCCCGCTCACGGTGAAAGGGTGTTTTTCTCATCATAGCCAGATAGAAGCGAAATGCGAGGATTGAAGGCGAAGTACAGCTTGCCATCCCTTCGCCACAACGCTTCTATTTTCACACAATACATCCCGTAGCGTCTCTAGAACAATCAAGTAGACCCATATACTATACACAGCAAGATGGCAGGCCTGTCGTTCGATAACTACCAGCGGAACCAGTACCTGCAAGCCAAAGGAGTGGCGGTGCCTACTGCCACATCTACAGGTACTACTATTGTAGGGTGCCGCTTTGATGGCGGGGTTGTGATAGCAGCAGACACGCGAGCAACGAGTGGTGACATTGTGGCAGACAAAAACTGCGAGAAACTGCACAGAATTGCCCCTAAAATATGGTGTGCAGGCGCTGGAACTGCGGCTGATACCGAGATGGTAACGCAATTGATGTCTTCAAATTTAGAGCTGCATTCTCTTTCTACAGGGAGGGATCCTAGGGTTGTCACATGTTTACAGCAGCTTAAGCAGCATCTGTTTAAATACCAAGGCCACATTGGGGCATATCTTATTCTGGCTGGAGTGGATCCTACTGGGCCGAAACTGTTTGCTGTACAGGCTCACGGATCTACTGATGTAGGATACTATTTATCACTTGGATCAGGATCTCTGGCTGCTATGGCAGTTCTGGAATCGAAGTGGAAGATGGATTTGACGAGGCAGGAAGCTATAGATTTGTGTGCTGAGGCTATTGAATCAGGTATTTGGAATGATTTGGGATCAGGTTCTAATGTTGATTTGTGTGTTATGGAAGTTGGTAAAGATGCTGTATTGTATAGGAACTACAAGACGCCAAATGTGCGAGCACAGAAGGAGAAGTCGTATAGATTCCCTCGTGGCACTACGAAAGTGCTGAGTACTTCTATCTACGATATGCTAAGCGTAGAGGAAGAAACTGTTATCAATCTTGCAGAGGATTTAGATCATCACGATCAGATGGAGGTTGACACTCAGGCTTAGTAGAGCAAAGTAGGCTGTGCCCTGTGAGGATGAGGATTAGGATCAGCAGTAGGATGAGGATGAGCGTAATGTGAAATAGCATACTAAATACCAGCATTGGCAATTTATAATCGTAGGGGTCCATTTTAATTACATTGCTATAGAATCTTTCACTCAGCTACGCAGATTTGCTACGTATTCTCAACAAAACTCACACTCAATCTTCTGTATTCATTTCCGCTGTTTTACCAGTGTTTTCAGTGCTATGTTGCAACCTTCAACGATAGCAATATGTTCTATATCGTGTACTCGAGCTTCATAGGCTTCCAACGTTTCTCCCTTGATCAAATCCAGCTCTTTCACTACCAGTGGCTCTCCTTCATCCACTTCCTGTATCACTTTATGAATCATCACTCCAGCTTTCGAAATCTCACCATTTTGTCCTGCAGCCCAAGCCCTTTCAATAGCATTAATACCAGCGAAAGCACCAGGAAGTGCAGGGTGCAAATTGATAATGGGTATCTCTGCTTTATAGATAGGTTCCAGAAACGAAGGTGAAAGTATCAGCATCCATCCAGCACAGACAATAAGATCCGGTTTAGTGTAGTTTGCAGTTTTCCCATCTCCGTTGATCACCAGCTTAGCCAAATCGCTGTCAAATTCATTTCTCTTCTTTTTCCTCTCTTCGACCTGCTCTTTCGGCACGCCTTTGTAATACGTTTTCAGCTCGTGTGTCCAGATATTAGGAACACCGGCTTTCTTTGCTCGTTCAATACCGAAAGCTTTGCTTGAAGATGAGATAACAGTCGTAATCTCTCCATTGATAATACCCGAACTACAGGCATCTAGTAGTGCTTGCAGATTCGTGCCCGATCCTGAGATCAGCACGAGAATAGATGGTTTGCTCATTTTATCACAAAACACAACTCCTTACATCTAACAGAAGCACACAAGAGCAGTATTTTCATCCCATTCACCGATAATTATCTCACTGCTCTCGTTAATGAATAGCGTTGAACAGCCAAAATTTTCCCGAAGATCAGACATCGCGTCTCCTCTCGCTCGAGGAATCAACAGAGCGGTGAAATCAGCAATTTAATGAGAGATTTGAGATTAGGAGAGACGATAGATAATACATAATATATAATGTCTTCTATAGTAGTTGTTATTATATTTTATCACAATTTGGTTGGCTGCCATTTCATTCCATCATTCATTCACATTTCAATTCGATGTACTGAGTTCGCTTTTTTTTTTTTTTTTTTTTTTTTTTTTTTCCATAGATTTAGCAATTTGATATGAGTATTATCAGTTGGAATATTGGTTATTTCAATATTAGTTCTTTACAACTTTTGTTTTGTTTCTCTCTTCTTTATAGTACTTGTAACGGAAAATAAACAAACTTATATATGCATTGTTCTACGATGTTTCTCAAGGGCATATCAGTATATATACTGTTGTAAGACTACCCTCATAGGCCTTGCTGATCTCATCTCACTCCTTTCACAACTAACAGGACTACGATATCCAAAACATACAATAAATAACTAATAAATAACTAGAGAATGCACTACGGATAACCAAGAGTGGAACCCATAAATGGGGGAACACGATGCAGTAAGTTCAATGCAACACAAGCTTCTCAATATCTTTCTGCAAATCCGTGAGCTGTGCCGATCTAAGCGTGTGACACGCGGCTGGCAACCTTACTGGCAACCTTACAGTCTCTTGATGACTTCCTCGGTGAAGTGCTTGGTAGAAGCGGTACCCTTCAAATCACCAGTTCTGTTCTCAGGTCCACTGGCAATGGTCTTTAACACAGCAGACTCAATCTTATTGGCATACTCATCAAGATGCATGTGTCTCAACATCATGCAAGAAGACAGCAGCAAAGCAGTAGGGTTAGCCAGTCCTTTGCCGGCAATATCAGGAGCGGAACCGTGAACAGCTTCGAAAATGCTCACCTTGTCTCCCATATTACCAGAAGGTGTCAGACCCAATCCTCCAATAAGACCAGAGCAAAGATCAGACATGATATCACCGTAAAGGTTAGGCATAACCATCACAATGTCCTTGTAAGGAGTAGGATCAGTCACCATCTGCAAGCAGGTGTTGTCAATCAGCTCAGAGGTCAGCTCAACGTCCGGGTACTCCTTGGCAACGTCCTTAGCAACCTGAAGGAACAATCCGTCAGCCAGCTTCATGATAGAAGCCTTGTGCACAACTCTGACCTTCGGCTTACCAATAGACTTGGCGTACTCGAAAGCGTATCTAATAACACGCTCAGAAGCTTCCTGGGTGATCAGCTTGATAGACTGAACAACACCGGGCACGACAGTGTGTTCGATACCAGAGTATTCACCTTCAGTGTTCTCACGAATCAGCACGGTGTCGACGCCCTCGTAAGGAGTCTGATAACCGACAATAGACTTGCAAGGACGAACATTGGCAAACAGGTTGAATGTTCTTCTCAGGGTAAGATTGAGAGAAACGTGACCTTTGCCGATAGGAGTAGCCAGAGGACCCTTCAGAGCAACGAGATTCTTCTTCACAGACTTCACAGCCTCAGGAGGAATGGTAGTCTTACCGTCAACCAGGATAGGAGTCACATCAACGGGTTCCCATTCAATAGGAACGCTGGCAGCTGAGTAGATATCCTTAACAGCCTGAGAGATCTCAATACCGATACCGTCACCTTCAATCATAGTGACTGTGTATTTACCCTGAGTTTGTTAGTTCGCTGTACTGTGTTGACTTGAATTGCAAGCAATAAATCGGTTTTCGGTTCAAGTATTTGGATCTGCGGTACCCAGTGTGAATCGCAATACCTGTCATCGTCCTGTGGTGTCAATCGCGCTGGCAAATCTCCTGCCAAACAGCCAGACACCAGCACATCTTTCACACAGATAGATGGCATTCCCAGCTTCCAGAAATACCTGATTTCGATCCGATGAGGGGTTTACTGCGACATCCATCACCATTACTATCACCATCATCCACTTACATTAGCATTCTTCTTGCCCTCAAAGCTGGCCACAGAAGTAGCATAGGTTCTGGCATTGGCCCGTGCAGCCTGAATAATCAGTCGTGTTAGCAGTCTCGAAATAAAGTACAACGTCCCAGGACTTATCCCGCACTTACCATCATTCGCCTGGCGGAAACCAGCGATGATCTCGTCATGAATCTTCCGGACATCATATTGAATCAACGAAAATATACCTCACTGCTAAGTCAATCGTTCCTAACTCCTTGAATCGTGCAGTTGATCGATTCAATATCCTTGCTGCTATGCTGTACCTTCTGATACCAAGGAAGAATACTCAGCTACTCCCCCTATAAGCACCGATATTTCAATCAGTTAAAGTGTGGCCATGCAGGCCGAACTTTAAATTGGCATAAAATTGCTGCAAAAAGATAGGAGGACGGTGTATTTGCGATTACGTGATGCGATAAATATCGGAACAATCGGAAGTTAAAGAGCGGGAATAATGGTAGATGGAGTGAGATGTATTTGGGTGCCAATGAGGTATTGGGTGTTTCAGTTTACTGAGAGTGGCTTTAATAGAATGCACGGATCGGCTATGCCGTTGCCGGTGAATCTGATATTCATACTTTGAGTGTCAGTGCGCGAGGCTCGGGGCCCAGAGTGAGACACAATGTATGGATCCTTGAGTTTCCCGCATCTCGGGTCCCGAACGGTATGGTGGGTTGAGTTATATAGCGATGGATTGTTGTACCTGCTTCTGTATTAATGGGTCACTTTGAGAGATATCTTCATTGAGAGATATCTTCATCACTGATCCGCCAATGCAGGTATCCGAGTGCCGATCGGTTATTTCTCATGCTTCCGGCATTTATCCATTTTCGAGTGCATCACCCTCATATTGTCTATCCAGGGCAACCTTAACCCGGTAGTGCAGATGAGTGCAGAGCAGCCGTCAGATGAGCGTAGAGACTGTTTGGCTCACGCGACGGTGCCAGACGTTGCGCAGCAGATTGTAGTGTAAGCAGTACTGAGTGCAATCTTCATAGGACTCCTCATTCTGCCCTGCACGCCGTGAGCCGACCTGGCCGGTCGCTCCGATGTCTTGACGGCTATAACAAAGTTTACGGATGTTCTCCCCGAATGTCGCAGCCACCCTCAGTTAGTCAATCTCCGATTCCGGCTTTCGGCAAAACCACTGTATACCCGATATTGGACTCGAGCATCATCATGTGCGAGCTTTAGCATCGATTTCGTGCAATTCTGGGGGAAATAACTGCAAAGATATGCAACATTGACGGTGCACTATATCACAGTAAAGTTGTAATAGCAAAATATGTCATACTGACCTTGAAATAACCCGTTGTTAATAAGCCATGCTCGTTGTTCGAGATGAGCCGTTTAGCATCCCGGGAATCAGTTAGAGTTTCACAGCATGTAGCGAGAGGAGACCCGAAGCTGAGGTCAACACCGCGTCTCCATACAGAGCGAATCACCAGGAGCTAAGCGAGCAAATGGTAGAAAGAGAAGGAAGAATCGTTATTCTCTAGATAGATGTGGAAAAAAGAGATATTTTGATGGGAAAATGGTAATTATTCCGTGATAGAATTCTCAAGCTGGGTAAAAGCTATGTACGTACTGTACATGAATATATATCTTTGCGCAGTTTGTATAGGAAAAAAAGGAATTCACTGTCTCACCGTATTTTGACAAGATGAGTAGCTCTCCCATCGTTATCTCTGTTAACTCCCAGTTCCAGTAGTTTTCCAAATGCTTCCGAGAAATCTTGGAAGAAAGCACTTTCATCTTCAGCGTAGAGTTCAGACCATCGGCGGAATGAGGGGTCTTTTACAAGTGCCATATCTGTTTTCAGCATCATTATTTGCCCTTCTGGCTCATTGCTGGTTGTTTGTCGAATAATGTACTGCATATTACCTGATCCTGCCACTTCTACTAATTTCCACTGATTGGCGTGAAATTTGCCAACAAGATTTTGAAAGAAAGCATTGCTAAACTGTGTAGGTTGTGTATCCCATGTACCGTCGTAGCCTGATAGGGAACGATGACAACGACCTATAGAATGCGCTCCTATCAGGGCAACAATTTCACGATCACTGAACCCCATTCTGTAGAAGATTTGTCGTATATGATCCGCTCCGTTTTTTGCTATTGGTAATCTTCCATTCTCGGGGATGAAATCTGATACTTTACAATCTTTCTGAGACTCGGAAACTACTTTCTCTACATCTAAACGTCCAGGTGTCCATGGAACCTGTGGTCCACCCATATGTTCTATAGCTACAACGGCTGCTAAGGTCCAAAGATCGCCGTAAGAAATCCATTGAAACTGACTTTTAACCCTCTCAAGTACTCTCATAGCGTTATCGAGTCCTTTATTTGCGTCGTCTGATGATTCAGGATGAAATCTGCTCAAATTGTTAGAAACTATCGATAAAGATTTATAGAAATACTATAGAATATTTGTTATTTGTGCATTTCTTTTCCTTGTAACTCACCTCATTGTACCTCCGTTAGAGCCACCAGTTCCGGTGGTGGTATCGTAAGTTCCAGCAGCGTGCCATGCTAAGCGAATTATCACTGGTCCATAAGAACCATCGTCGTAACTGGGATCATCAATAACTTCTCTAATTGCTTCTCTGACGGGCTCGTATTTGTCTGACGATCCCATAGATCGTCGTCTCAGCTTCCCTGGGATTGAAACACTGAATTTGGGATTTGTATGCAATTTGCTGAAGAAGTGAGACTCGTTATTTGTTCTGGCATTCAACCACATCTCTTTAAGATTCTTCTTCTTTTCACTAAATGAGGTATGAGAATTACTGCCATTTTCATTCTTTTGTACCTTATAATCTGATGAAAGATCTCTGGACTTTAGAATTGATTTCGGAGTCACAGTAGATGCTTTATATGAGCCAACTGAGGGATTTCTTTGTTTTTGATTATTTGATACTACTACCTGTTCGTTTTGTATTCTATCGCTAAATCCTTTTTCAATAATAATCTCTTTTTCTGATGTTTTAGCTGCTTGGAATTGAAACACACCGGCAGAATGCGGTCGTGATTCCTCTACACTGGGCATTTTCTTTTGCCAATTACCTTTTGGTTTACTTCCCCAGTCATTGATAGCGGCCTTCTTTGGATATGAAGGCGTGGGCATGTGATTTAACTCTTTATCCTTTAGGTGATGCTTAGCAGGAGAAGTTTCACTTGATTTACCAGCAGATATTGCAAACTCAGTATCGTGCGAGAAGGATACAGAAGGTTTCATCTCTTTCATATCTTTTGGTAATTTGAGAACCTTTTTAAAGAGAAATTGTAGCTTTTCTTTCCATTCATTTAAACGACATATAAGCATATCGAACTCCTTTTTACAGAACTTGGTTCCCTTTAATTTGTAGACTTTTTCCTTTAAAGTTCCAATCAGGTCATTATGTATGAAAGTGTCTTTCTCTTCTTTAAACTTGATAATTATATTCTTGACTTTCGGTATAATGACAATTAGTTTGTTTGAAATCTCGCTGATTATCTTATCTTTGAGACATATAAGCTTATACAATAAATCCGTTAACTTCTCAAAAATAAAGCACAGAAATCTCATAATATTGACAACCAGAAGCATTAGGATCACAATAGGCATTGTTAGGATATGAGCAATCAACATCTTCAACTTGTGAATCATCTGTTTTATCTTCTTAATCTTTTCCTGTTTCTTCTTCTTTTTACGAGCAATCTTTCCTTTGACCTTCGAGTCATGTTTCTTGGGCTTCTCAAATTTGGCCTTCTTCTGATAAGCCTTCACCTCGAGTTTATCAGATAGTTCTTTCATCGTGATTAATTTCCCTTCCTTCTACTCTTTGGCCTACAGTTAAGATCTGTTTTGATATAATCTACACAAAAGTTAACTTCTCTGCTAACCAGAAAAGCCAACCCGTAATTAAATCTAAATACGTTGTTGAATAAGAGATTTATTGTTTCAATTCTCTCACTCATCGGGCCACTCTGAGTACGAAGGTTCCAGCTTTTATAAGACTGTGGAAAGAAGAGTACTTGAGAAGAGGAAACAGAAAAGGAGGATTCTTTTAATAATCACCGTTGATTAAACACAAATTCACGAGAATGATAATGAAACCATTAGATATCTGATTGTGGTGGTTTACAATAAGTTGACCATCCACAATATGAATGTGATAAAATTGAGTCATGTTAAAACAAGGTTCGCAGAATAAGTGAACTTTAACATAAACTCTATTTTGCCTTCCTCTTTTGGCTATATACTACTGCAAATAATTTAGGGTTTACTACTAGGATTTTTATTTTCGACTACTATTGAGATTTCCAGAATTTATAAGTGATCGGCGATTATTTATAAATGTTGATTTATATTGAAAATAGATACAGATCTCGAAGCACTATGAGCAGTTAATTCAATAGTCTTTTCTCAACTCTATATTTCTCCAAGGAGCGTTGAGGACTCATAGCACTAGTCGTGCACGAATAAAAAGTAAACTGTCCAGAAACACCAGAAACACGGGTTTACATGCCATCGTGTTAGGAAACCACCAGATGCAAAGATTCCCTTTGAATCACAACTGATGGTGGTAACTTGAGTACATCGTCATTCAATTGAGAGACTTGACCAGGTGTACCAGGCTCCATCTTCTCGCCCGCCTGGGAGCACGGGTCGACTATTTCCTGAAACATAGATCCCCACTCATACTCCCCATTCTCTAAGAATACTACACCCTTCTCTAGAGTCAAGGAATCCCCTGGTTCTATAGGTGGATATATAGTCATCTGAAGAACACCATCGTAGAAAATCTTTCTATCAAGCCCGCTTATATTAGATGGTTCAGCAACATTCATCGAGGGACTTCCAAGCTCCGAAGTAGAGCCTTCATGATCAAGATTAATGTAAGTTGAGTTAACTCGAGCCTGCTTCATGTGACCAGGAGAAGCTCTGCTCCTCAATAAAGGAAGGTGCCGCAAAACACCTTTGATCGGTCGGTCTGTGCGGTTGATTATAGTTGTTTTGAGCGAGACGAATTCATCCGATGGGACATTCCAATGAGACCCTTTGTCCAAAATGCGGGATTGGGACTGCGACTCTCCAGTAGATTCATCAGAAACGCTTGCCCCACTATTCTTCTGAGCCTGACAACTTTCTATTCTCATTTCGATGCCAATGCTCTCGACCTGTAGCACAGAAATCATGGAAGCAGATAATCGAATTCCCCTCAATTCCACATACCCGCTTCTCCTCTTTGTATTCAAATCACCGTCTGTCACTTCGGTCCAGCTCCCTCTTAAATGACGAAGAAGCTCTTTACGGTACCAGAACGTTTCTCGCAGATGTCTTAGCTCCTCTGTTGAGTATCCGCCATTGTTGTTCTGACGAATACCATTACTTCTAAGGCTCGGAATAGGCTGCAGTGCAAACCTCTCAGGGAAACTGATTCGCTTCACAGGCAAAATAAACCTTTTGCTGACCTTCGTGGGGATGAGAGACTTGACCTGAAAATTATTTTCACCCCCTTCTACAGCCTGTCCAATATCGCAGTCAAACTCATCTGATGTGAAAGCTTTGTCTGAAACCTCTAAACAGACCTCTAAGCTGTTAACCCAGTTATTCCTCAGATCCAGCACAAGCAGACAGTAGTCACGCACTTCCAGTTTCCTCTGTTCCATCTCCTTCAGCAAAAGAGCAACTTTGCCGTAGCTCTCATCAACTATAATTTCTCCCGATTCCTGGTCCATAAACGCACCAATAGAGTTGAAATACTTGCTGCTCAGCGGAAGTACATCACACCCTGTCATCTCTATGCTTGAATTCACTGTCACATTCAAAGGAATAGATAGCGAACGTACAAACACTGATGGAGCTTCAGGGGTCACTAAGTTTCCATACTGCATCTTTATAGTGGCAGAAGTGGTCCCACGTTTCCCCAGCACTTCAAATTTCACTGTTTGTTTCTGTTTCGCCTTCAGGCCCTGGAAACACTCACTGCCTTCCAGAAGCCGCACAGCCTGTTTCCGAAGCAGGAAGTACTCCAGTTCAAACACTTCATTAGGCGGTAGTCCTCCGGTTTCCCTGGACGCCTCTTGCAACAAAGCGGCAGTCAACGGTTCTTCAGTTGAGTCGTGCACAGATATCTCAATGTAGTTGGCGTTCACATCTTCAGAAGAGTTAATAAAGTCGACGTCCACTACAGCAGTTTCACCTTCTAAAAGCATCATCCACCCTTGGTATAAAGAAATATCTCCTACGGTAATCAGCGGCTGTCTGGGAATCACTTCGTACCTCACGCTGCGACAGATAATTCCTGGGAACTGAGGGATCACAAACAAATCTTCGTTATTCTCCGTAGTCTGCTTGTTTGTCTTCCCAGTTTTAGCCGTTGAGCTTCCAGCACCATTTGACACCCCACCAGAGGGGACTTTAGCTACATCCACCTGGGCGAAACCGCCCATCGCCTTCACTTTCTCCGACAACATCCTCGCCATCTCCATCCGCGCACCCACTATCGGGAAAAACTGATGAGGAAACCCAGCAACCGCCACCAGACATCCTACTATACACAGCTTCCCATGATGTTGTGGCTTCACATTCACTGTCACTTCCGTAGTAGAAAAAGGCTGGATATGCGCAAACCGCGCAGCGGTACTACGAGAAACAACCACAGTAGCCTCCCGTAGTACAGACTCCATCGGCAACACTGCTGCTCCCGTTGGGTCCCCCGCTGTTACCAACTCTACAGAAGTCACAGTAACCCCAAATTCGTAAGGGTTCTGCAGACACACCATAAATTCTGTTTCCTCTCCTTCAACCAACAGCCTATCAGAGTATCCTATTGGCCGGGCCTCTTTCGCCTCAAAAGGATTGTAGATCAGCACACCGTCGCCCATTGGTTTCCCGGCTTTTCCCACTTTCTCCAGTTTCTTCTCTTTCGTCTGAATCCAGCTGCTGTCTCCCGAGCGATATACACCTCGCACAATGAAAGGATCCCAGTATGCAAACTGCCGAACCGCAGCAGCGCCGTTCGGATCCATTTGGATCTGTTTAAACGCGCGTGTGAGCATTCCGTGGAGTTTACACTGGTATTGCTTCCTGAGCGAGTCAGACATGGCATACAGCATAGACGAAGCAAGCGAAACCACGGCAAA
Organism: Sporopachydermia lactativora; assembly: GCA_030579575.1. NCBI lineage: Eukaryota > Fungi > Ascomycota > Sporopachydermiomycetes > Sporopachydermiales > Sporopachydermiaceae > Sporopachydermia > Sporopachydermia lactativora. Next base: position 79,050 of record JAKTRH010000007.1, on the reverse strand, counting down.
TGGGTCCTGCACACCGTCGCACAAACTGAGTGCTACAGCAGCAACATTCTTTTGTAGTTGGCGCCACGTGGGAACCAAGGGAGTATAGAAGGGGATATCTGATGGTCTTTCCGAGGATAGTTCCGCCGAGATCTCGGGGGAAACTCCCGGCAAATTTCCTGCTGACGGTTCCACTTTTCCTCCTAGAGCTCCTGCCTTCCTCACTCCCTGTTCCGCAGTCACGGGCGACACTCCATACACCGCCAGTGTCTCCTTCAGGGCGCCCGAAAGCGTCTGTTGGCCCTCGGCACCCAGCAACGGTACCATAGCATCCGTCCCATTCACTATGGCATCTCCGCCAGCCTGTGCCGTCTGCGCAGCCTGCATGGCCTGCGCCTGCGTCTGCAACACCCGTGGGAGCACTGTGATAAACAGCGTGCGGAGGATAAATGCTCGTTTCCGATGATACCCAATCAAGCTGTATACCTGCGCCATTCCGCCGTACAGATCGCACTTCGCCGTCAGCGACAGCACGTCGATCTGCAACTGAGATACAAATAGCAGATTCACTAAATTCGCCACTGTAGACCGGCAAATCAGCGTCGGCACCTCATTCATTGCTGCCGGAAGCCGCACGTCCACTGGCGGTTCATCCCGCACTACGATTTCTAAGAACTCCGCATCGCAAATGTTTCCATGCAGAAACAACAACGCACAGAGCTTCGCCAACTTCACAACAGTGAAAGCCGCAGCCCAAGTCGTCGCCAAAGACTCCTCGTCAGTATACGACAGCTGTGGACCGACAGACATCAACAGATTTGTCACATGGAACACCAGACTGTGCACCAGATCAACCACAACGCCGTGTTCCGTAGCGGGAACTCCATCAGCTTCAAACCGGGCAGGAGACATGGCTCTATCGCTCCCGAGGCCCTGTAACTGTGAGGAACCAAAGGAGTCCGCCTGTGTGAAGGAAGTACGCGGCGACTGCTCGCCAACACCAGGAATCGCACTAGAAGATGTGCTGCCAGCCCCGCCAGTCATCCGAACCCCAGTAATGGATTCCGACAAGCTCGGCCGTCCTGTATGTCCAGAAGCGCTTTTCGTGCGGAACAGTTTGTTCAACCCGGCTGTGACTGCAGCTTTTTCCTTCTCTTCCGACGCCAGAAACCCCCGTGGGAGCGTTACAGACTGCCCTACGTACACCAGCAGTAGACAGGTCACTGTTAGCCCGTCTATGGCGCTGACCAAAAGCGCAGAGTCCAGCGGAGTGCCGTAATTCGTCGTATTGGCCAGCAAAGACGCTGCCGAAGTTGCGCTCGCCGTCCCACCCGACCCGCTGGTCCCAGTGCTGTTTGACCCGGAACTGCCAGCACCGGCTGGAGTACCTGTAATGGCAGAGAAAGTCGGCTGATTCGTCCCGATAATCACACCGGCAGACCGGAACAACGAGATGGCGTCCAGAAACTCGTCCTTCGCTTGCACATAATGGCCTGCCAGTAAGCAGCAACCAGCACGGAATCGAGCTTTACGAGCTTTAGAGATAATTTGCCGTCGTTCCGATGACGACAAATGCTGAATTTTCACTAGCGAATTGAGCGAATCAACAGACATCGGTCCTGCAGCGGATTTCCCAGAGGCACCGAGCCCGGACGAGTTACCTAAAGACGCGGAAGACCCCGAAGAACTGAGAATTCGGGACAATCGAGCCGAATTGGACCTTTTAGGTACACCTGACACTGCAGAAGACCCCAGATTATACGGCTTCCCGCCCTTCGGGAGCAAATTCAGTAAAGCAGATGATATCTGGGTAGTCGTAGTGTAAACAGCAAGCTCTGCTAGAAACTCTGAAGACACGTCACACATCACAGTCTCCAGTGAAGTAATATTGGACTCCTCAACTGGCGGAACGGTCAAACAATACGGAGAAATAACAGCAGAAGCGGCACTCTTTGGAGTATCGAAAACCAGAATTTTATGCAGAATAGCACAACGATAGCGAGCCTTCAGTTTCTCTACAGCTAACGCAATCGACTCCTCTGAAAGATCCGAACTGTACTTGGCGATCCCTAAAACGCACAGAGTACGGTGGCTGGGCTCTAAATCAGTATATTCCAGAGATACGGGTTCCGGGTGCAGAGAGCAGTGGAAGTCATAGAAAAGGCGGCCGGCTGGGAAGCTGTTGGGAGCGTACAAAGCTCTTTCGGGTCTTTTGTCGGGTGTAACATCTCCGAGCCGAATCTGCTGGACTGGGGACAAACGGGCCACGTAGGAGTCGAATTCGGACTTTCGGAAATCCGAGAGTGCCACGGGGCACAAAAGCGTACGGATGCGGGCCGGAGACAGAAAGGAAAAGCCGTCTAAGCTCCGCAATGGCGGGCCGCCGGCTGAGTCGTGCGGGCTGTTGCCGGAAGAGTTGCGCTTCATTGTGCCGACATTGGTTTCGGCTGCCGGCAATATTGGGGTTCCTAAACTACTTCAGACAGGGTAAAAAATGTTCATAGACTTCAAGCTAAGATAGCAGTTAGTGAAAATCTGGGGGAAAAGTCACAATAATCGAAGATCAGCCGGTGATTGAGGATTCCCACTGAACAGATGAACAGGAATAATGGCTCGTGAAAGATCAGTTTAAAACAACAATGAGGGACCCTGCTAAAGTCAGGCAGCACCTCCAAAGTCCCAAATTCAAATTCTTCACTTTATACTGGCGATATAATAGGTATTTTGCTTGGATTCCGGTGTTTTTGCTGTCTTTTACTCGTTAATCGGCTCTTTGGCATTCCAGCCTTTCCAGCACGCGTAAAGGCCCGGCCGGTGACTTCGGGTCTCACTGTGGTGGCAGGCGTGCGACGGTGAGACGTCAAAGAACGTTGCGGGGGCTGAGAGAAGAGGGGGGTTATGGGACGGATATTTGGTGAACAACAGTGTAATATTGATGGTTGTACGCGGGAATTAGAGGGTAGAAAAGGGTGTGATTAACTATGTAGTGTATTTGGTATTGAAATCGCAGTTTTGGCGGTCTTCTCTCAGGTTTCTGGAATGGTGTTTATCAGCCCACTCTTCTCCACCTGAGTTCGAGTTCAGTTTTCCCTATGAGTTCACATTACAGCCAAACGAAGGGTGCTGCTTGAGATGCCTGTTTCCCCGAATTACAATATATATCCTTCTGACGCTCACTACAAGTTTACAGCCGTTTCCGCCTCTCGAAGCTCTTCTTACATCTTCTTTTCCTCCCCCGTTACTCATTTAAGTTCTTCCATACATGCGGCTTAGCGCATCTCTCCTTAAGGGGAGCTTCTATTTTCTCTAGGGTGGAGAGAAATACAAATCACGATAACACCATTCAAAATCCACGTTTTGACTCCTATCCCCCTACATTCTTAGCCAAATATCATACCTATCATCTCTAAACTTCTGTCACCCTACTCAATAAGCTTACAACCCTTATATTCCCTCCTCACACTGCAAACTCCTCCAAACATCTCCAACTTCATATCGACCTCATCATGCACGCTCGTGCAGAAACCTGCATAACCTAGATGGCATCATCATAATACTTCAAACTCTATTCCTCCCCATCTAAGACGGAAAAATGTTATGAAAACAATTGTTACTTCACTCATTACTCGTTATTTCTTTCCAATATACCGCTATTCTCCCCCTATATTACGCTGTAAACTTGCTTATATTATCATACCAAATCATAATCCCGCGTTGCTCAGCCTCCCGGTATCGAACTGCGCACAGCTTCGCAAACGACGCAGTCCTGAAGACTCTTAGAAGGCTAGAACTACAAAAATGGTCTATAATCAGCAACCTCCACCGAACTATTCGACTAACCCGTTCCAGGGTGGTCAAGGAGACTCGTGGCAGAACCAGCAGAACTCTCAGTACAATGGGAATTACCAGCAGGCTTACTATGAAGAATCTCAAACTCCTCTAAACCAGAATCATATGGGATTTGGCGGCCCAGAGTTGGAAAAACCACCAGATGTGTATACTGGGAAGCCTGAAGCCGGTGCTGGCACTTTTGACGAGGCATTCAAAGTCGAAAAACCCCGCTACAATGACTGGTGGGCGTCTATTCTTTTCCTGGGCTTTGTAGCAGCTTTTATCACTTTAGCAGTAATGGGGATCAATGCGTACCGTGAAACTCACAGCTTCCAAGGAGAAGGAATCTACGGTAACCCAAATACTGGAGGTCTTAATACCAATGCCATTCTGCTGCTTGTATTTGTCGGTGTCATCGCCTTTGGATTCTCTTTGATTATGTTGATTGTTGCCCGAACTTTACCTCGGGGTTTTATAATTGTCAGTCTATTTGGAAATGTATGCGTAGGAATTGGGCTAGCCATTTGGTATTTTGTTGACGGTTTCATCACTGGTGGAGTCATTTTCCTGGTTATATCGTTGTTTAGTGCCTGGTGTTACTATTCAATGCGTAGTCGTATTCCTTTTGCTGTTGCTGTATTGAAAACTGTAATTGACGGAATGAAAGACTGTAATTCAGTCTTGTTTACCTCTTTTATTGGCGGAATTGTCTCCCTGGCATTTACTTGTCTTCTCTCTGTGTCCATCGTCGGCCTGTACATTAAATACGACCCGAATCAGGGCAATCCGGGCTGCTCAGTGGGCACTGGCGGCAGTTGTAGTCAATCCAAGCTTGTAGGTCTGCTGATTTTGTTATTTTTCTGTGGGTTTTTCATTTCCGAAGTTATCATGAACGTTGTGCATGTGACAGTCTCGGGAGTGTACGGAGTGTGGTATTACTGCTCAAAATCCGATCAGGGGATGCCCAGATGGCCGGCTTTAGGAGCTTTCAGAAGAGCTATGACTTATTCCTTTGGCTCTATCTGTTTTGGTTCTTTCCTGGTGTCCCTGGTGAAGCTGATAAGACTTCTGGTCAACGCTGCTCGGAATTCTGCTGCTGACGATGGTAACTTCATTGCTTCTTGCTTCCTTCTTATTGCTGAATGTTTTATTTCATGCATTGAGTGGGCTTTCCGCTATTTCAACCACTACGCCTACTCGTATATTGCATTGTACGGTAAACCATATGTGAGGTCGGCCAAGGACACCTGGGCTATCCTGAAACATAAAGGAATAGATGCCCTTGTAAATGACTGCTTTATTGACACTGCACTCTCGTTTGCTTCGGTATTTATTGGATTTGTCTCGGGATTGTTTGCTTATCTCTACTTGCACTTCACTAAGCCGGCGTACAACGAAGGCGGGGAGTACAATGTAGCTTTAGTAGCTTTCTCGTTCCTTATTGCTGTGCAGTTCTGCCGTATTGTCACCTCCTCACTCCAGAGTGGGACAGCGACGTTCTTCATTGCTTGGCTATGGACCCAGAAGTGTTTAGACTTTCTTACCCTGATAGATTTGAAGAGATATTCAGAGCGTATCCCGATGTTATGCGGCGAGTTCTCACCAGTGCAAATGCTGGACGAGCTAATGTTTAACGAGGGAAAGGTGTACTGGTAATTAGCTATTATATTCATTACATTTAATTCATTCCATACATTCTATACGTTATTTCATTTCCTTTAGTGCGATTCTATTGTAGGAAGGCTGATGTGACACGTCGGTTGTAAATCTAGAAAAACTGGTATAGTAAATGCAGGAGAGTAGAAAAGTTATACATTTCCAGGAATGGACGAGGCTGTAGCCTCATAGGATCAAATTTAGCAGGGGTCCCACTGGGATTTAACTGTTTATCTGCCATTGAATTACCCAAGCATAAAAAGCTGGGGCGCGTTTTTACTCCTATTCTGTCTCACCGCTATTCTGTCGCTGAATCGATCAAATAATAATCAAATAATCAGCTTCATAAGTCCAGCAGCACGGCTTAACGAGTACATCAACACGTTCTACTGGTTCTCCACCCACATCTCTCCCTCCTTGAATGTCTCTCTCATAGTCACAACAGACTTATGATTCTTTTATCTCTCTATCCGCCCTATAATCCCAAAAATAAAAATGCCATCAGTTCCTTCCAATAGCCCTCCTTCTAAAAACACATGCTCATTGCCTACTTCCAGGTATACTGATATCCCCATTTTACACTCATCCCTATCAGCACCTGCTACTTCTCCCATAAATAGTCTCAACCACTTCTTCATCAGTCATATATTTTATATACACAGAGTCAGCAATTAATGCTTGCTATGTAGTTAGCCGACTCTGTCTAAAAATTCAGTGACACCGCTGACTCAGTGGCGGCACTGCCAAACTGACTACGGGGAGAGATGTTTTTCCGGCTGTAGTAAGCGACAAAATCCTTGATTGAAGATTTGATGCGGCGAAGATCGTTGGAATTCATCGCCGATTCAATCGTCCTCAACACTTTACTCTCCTCTGCGCTGTTCACAGTCCCCTCAGGCAAAGATTTGATTGCCCCGGCAAACCACTCAACAGCTTTACTTCTATCCCCGGTAATCTCTGTTCCAGCTATCCGTGTGGACATCACTTTCATTACTCTTACGATAACATCAGTCCCGTCGCTCTGGACATCGCGCGGGAAGTTGAAAATCATTCCATGCAGGCAGCGCGTTGTGAGTTCCTGGCCGTTGTCAAAAAGGAACTTATACAGACAAGTTCGGATCTCAGTTGGCGTCACCGACAGAGTTGGGAGAGAAATCGGGGGAGTCTCGTCACTCCAGGCCACTAAATCTGTCAAGAAATGCATAACAGCTAACAGAGGATCCAAAGTATGAAGCGATAGGCCCAGCATAGCTACCTGGAAACAGGGGGTGAGCAAATCACTGGTGAGAAGCTTGAACGGGAAATATGACAGGATATCAAACATCATACGGAAGAAATCTTCAATCAGATCTGACAAATCTCCAACGTTCGACTGCTTTTCGTTCAGTGAAGACTGGAAAAACCGGAAAAACTCCTCTATCTGCGATCGCGCAAATGACCACACAGATTCCCGCGTGATCTCATTGAACACTTCTTCGTCAGAGTACCGGTTTACCAGGTTACCCGTGACCCAGAGATAACAACCGTAGTGGGTGTATTTAAACCCTTCAGATAATAAAAGGGCAAATTCGCCAACTAGCGGCAGGAGTTCCTTGTTGTAAGACGACATCATCGTCTTCAGCAACTTCAAACTCCTCTCAGATACAATGGAAGCCGTCCCGAAAGCCTGGATCGTCGATTTAATCAAATTCCATATTCTAGTCAGAAATGCATAAATCATAGCTCCAGGACCTGATTCAGGGATAGTAGTAGAGGCTACGGATCCAACAGATTCACTACCAGTGATCAAATCTGCGCGAATGACCCGCAAAGTGATCGTCACAAGCTCCAGCTCGTCTGCTACGGCTACATACACTTCCTGAGTGGCTTCCTTCTTTTCAGCCACGCGGCTTTCCAGTTTCTCTACTATCGGCAGCAGAAACACGATAGTCTGTTTGCACACTTCGTGCGGGTCGTAGATAGCAGAGATAATATACGAAATCCCCTCTGTCACCTCGTACAGCGAATCGATAGGCAAAGAAGACGCTACTCGGCGGTAGAATTCCATCAATTGGGTTATATACGGCGTAAGCAGCTGCGAACAGTCCTGGCAGAAATACATCAGCGCCTGCGCACTTGCTTTCAGGATATCAGGCGTGGTGTTCTCAGTGAACCCATTAGTGATATAACTGAGCTGCAGCTCCAGATATTCCGGGTGATGGGCCGTCCACTCAGTGTACCTCCCCAGCACCAGGATAGCAGCGTAGCGGATCTTTTCGTGCGCTGGCAGCTGGATCAGCAGATTGATCACCAGCGGCATTATCTTGTTCTCCGTCAGTTCGACTTCCCGGGCCATAGTTCGCATGGAAAACAGGGGGGCTTCTATAAGCTGCCAGGGGATATTTTCTGCGTTGGAGTTCTTAATAAGCAGCCCGTTCAGAATGTCGTAGGGAATCTGCAGAGCGTTGGAAGATCCAAGCACACAACAGCAGTCCTTTAGCACATCGCCCATTTCGTACCGGAAATCTTTAAACTTGTCGGCCTGCTCTGAATTCTCAAAAGATCCTTCCCCGCCGTCTTCCGAAGCTGCAGGGTACTGCATAAGCTCGATAATCGCCTCTACTAACTTATGATACACATCCTGGAACTCCTCTTTCGCCTCCTGATACTTCTCTAGTGTGATAACGTTCTGCAGCAGGTACCAGAAGTAGAAAGTATACTTGGAAATATCGAGATCATCACGGTAAGCTGTGCATTCCAGCAGTGTCTCCACCAGAGGTTTGAAGTCCTTGGGATACTTAGCTATCAGCACATACCAGGCTTCGCCGGCTTCAACAAACATACGTGTGAGCCCATTGATGATATCAGTATCGTCACGGTATTCTACGAGCCAAGATCTCAGCTCAACTATCTTGGAAAAGAACAGCTGAATGATATTGAGGTTCTCCGGAGACGACGAGTCGTCTTTTGTCTCTTTGATCAACGCACATACACAGTCGACAGCGGTGTCAAACGTTGAAGGCTCCTTCAGAGCTGCAAACAACCCGTTTGCCAGGCTTTCATGACCTAAAATCTCCTTCAACGGGATCTCACTGACCCAGGAACCAAGACAGTCGTATATAAGCCCAATCTGCATTGCTGTAGTGGCGGAATTAACACAGGAAGAGAGGATGAACAGCACTTTTGCCGTGTTGTTCCCGATCAGAACGTGCACCCGGTCATAGTACTCCTCGTCATTCAGCTGAGATTTACGGATATCTGAAACTTCTTCAGGCAGAATCTTCAGAAACTCCAGCAAACTCGATAGATTCTCAGGATCCTGGGAAAGCTTCTCGATGATCTCATCAACAGGATTCGCCCATTCGCTGTACTGCAGAGACAGAATAGCCAGACAGCAACTCAGCTGAATACGAATAATACGCACTGTACGATAAACAGTGAGAAAATGTATCAAAGAATCCTTCAGAGACGCCAGAGACTCCCGGGGCACCTGCGGCAAATCATAGATGATTTTACTCCGCAGCGTCTGCCCTGCAAACAGCTTCACATCAAGCGGGAGCTGAGTATACCCAGAACTCACAGCACCAGGAGCAAGCGTATCCTGCTGTAGAATGTAGTGGCAGATACTCCAAGAATAAGCAGACTTCTGGAACTGTTCAAGAAACGCTACAGCCTGCTGCTTCTCTTCTTTCCCTGACAAACTGGACAGCAGCTGCAGTGCTTGGATAACCTGGTGCAGCTGCTGAGTTTCGGCTTCTCCTAGAGACGACATGATTTGTCCTACAGTTTTGTATAGACGCGTCTATTCTACTCAAAAAGAAAATTACCACAGCAGCGAACGTGGCTCGTCGCTCGTCGCTCGTCGCTTGTGGCTTACCTGAAATAAACCCACAGCAAGAAAGAAGCACTCTTTAGTCCTCAGAGTCTGCTGAAAGTGAAAAAAAAATACTCTGATGGCTGATTTCTCGGGGAAAAAAAGCTGTAGTGATGCAGCTCGTCCTATTTGCCAGTAATGAGCGGGGAAATGGCAATTCTACGAGGATGGAAGCCGCCTGACAGCAGGTATAGTGACGTTTTGCTCTGCAGACAACAAATAGCAACGCTCAGACGATATTTACAGAGGAATACCAGATATTCACTCAGCTTAATCTCTACAGTCCCACCCATCGCGAGAATAATCAGAAAACAACAATCGAGTGAAAAATGAAAATTTTACCCGGCCGGCACGCGCGAGGAGACGCGATGTTCGGGGAATCGGGAAAGAATGGGAAGAGCGAAGAGAGATGTGAAGAGAGGGAAAGAGAGATGTGAAACTACTGATGGAAAATATGGGAATAGCGATAAATATATTAGATGTATTGATTCCGTGGTATACAGGTGGTTGACATCTGTTGAGGAGCTGTCTATGGGTGTCTGTTTACAGCGTGTTAGGGGATCAGATATTAGAGATCAGGAACGGGAAGCACTAAGGCAAGATGTCAGGTCACCGTCAGCAGAAAGTGATGGTTCCGCCCATCAATTTGATATTCAAGTACCTACAGCAGCAGGCACCGGTGCAGATATGGCTGTATGAACAGGTCGGGAGCAAACTTGAAGGCGTTATCAAGGTGAGTGGTGTTTAAGGCTTTCGGGAAGCGTGTTAAGGATGGTTAGAGGATACATCGTTTTGTATAGGGAGAAATCTATGGAAATCTATTCATTCATATTGAGAACCTCTACTAACTTTCCAGGGATTTGACGAATTTATGAACATTGTGCTAGACGAGGCTATAGAGATCGATTTGAGCAAAAACACCCGGACAAAGCTAGGCCGAATAATGCTGAAAGGTGATAATATTACCTTGATTTCCAGTTTAGAAGCTTGAAGATGGGGAGTGACAATGTGAAGAACCGGCTTTCTCCGGCTAGCCGGATGTGTGTACAGTAATATAAAATACTACCTGATGCATTATGTCATTACTTACTATTTTTTTTTTGAAATATTTTACTCATTTTTTAACCTCTTGTGAAGATATTTTCCCATAATGGTTGTCATCGTAGCTCATTCGCCTGTAAAATGAACCTCACATGTTTCACTGGTTTCTCCTGTACAGCTCCAGTGTTGCCACTTTCTGGTGCGTCTACGTCCATCTCCATTTCTTCCGAGTTACCGGTATTTTCGGCCCAAAATCCCGCTGGGTCCTCGGAAGTTCCAAGCTGAGTAGCATTGGAAACCTTCTGCGTATACCTACTATCTCTCAGCTGACTGAGATGGTACTTCCGTATCTGCCACTCTTTCTGCTTCATCACGAGATATCTCTGGTACAGCGACTGTCTCAATTGAGGCGGATAATACGCTTTGTACTCATCAGCCTTCCGGGGCGGCCGGCTTGAACTCCGAGACGGTCTCCTCCGACGCGCGGAATGCCGATACGGCGAGTTCTGCAGTTGCCGAGCCGACACCCGCTGATGCGGGGGGCTCACAATCGGCAGCATAGCAAGGGACATATCCAGCTCGTGCTTTGGCGGTGTTGAAACAACTGATGGAGTTTCCACGGATGAATAACCTGGAGGTGGTGGTGAAGACATCCGTGGTAAACTGGTATAATCTACGACTTCACCTACACTTGATGCTTCACCGTCCAGCCCAAGGAACCTCAGACTAGTTTTCTCCTGGCTGTTATCCTCTTTCATCACCCGCAAGAAAGATTGCAGGTCCTTCCGGGCTTTCGGGTTCTGCTTATAGTACAGTTTTACCATAGCTATACGATACTCTGGGAGCAAATCGGACGACAAATTAGACAAAAGCTCTATATACTCTTCCAGCTCTTTAATAAGCAGTTCCGTCTGTTGTGTGAAGAATCTTTTCTCTGTCTCGCTCAAAAGTGAATTTTTTTCCCTCTCCGCCGCATATTCTATCCTCAAGTACTCTAAATTCACCCGTTGTTGCTTCTCAATGTCTCGCACAGTCTGGGAAAACGCTTCGGGATCTCTCTTTATATACAGCTCTAAATCCTTCAGTTCCTGGCTTTCCAGATCCGTATTCGTATTCGTCCCCGTATTCTCATTCGTCGTACAAGATATGCTATCTGTTCTTGTTCCATTCAAAGAGAGGCTGTCTATTTCCTGCGAAACCTCAGCCACAGGGTCGGGTTCCTCGCCTGTAAAGTCAGAGATTTCTGGTACTTTCACGGCATCACCTGGAAGTTCATCGTCAGCGTCGTACAGTTCATTCGCTAGGTACTGCGTGCTAGCAGGGATATAAGACTGGTTTGGCATACCGGATTCTGCATCTACAGGAAACGTACTGGACATTCTTTCCAGGGATTTTACGGGTACTGTGGGAAATATGGTGTACTGTAGTGAGTGTTTTTAGTGGAAATGAGTGTCTTTTTATAACTTCTTTGAGCGGCCTTTCCTGAATTCCTGAATTCCTTCGATTCCTTCGATTCCTATGATTTTCAACCCTTCAGAGTGCTTTGAGTACCCACTCGTCACCTGTAAATCTTCCGTGAATGTCTGCTGGGCCCGCCTAACGCTACAATTTACTGAGTTTCCGGCCTTTCGGCTTTCAGCAGCAAAATGCCGAGAATTTTATCTGACTGTTCCGTCTTGGAAAGTCACAAATAAAGATAAGCCGCTCCTTTGGTTTCAGAAGATGCAATGAATTCCCGCTACTGCCAGTCGATTCACAGTTCAGACGTCCACCAAGGCAGCTCAGCAGTCAACTACAAGCAATATTAAAGCAATATTATATACTAGAATCTACTCAAAATACTCAGTAACATGGTAAATTACGCTATCATCATCTACCGTCTCCACTTGTATCTGCCTGTTCACGTGCTGAGCGGAAGACGGGATAGTCCTAGCGATGTCACTTGGGACAGGGAACTGAGACTCTGGGGTTTGGAAACGCAGACTATGGCAATCTCTACTGAACTATTGCAAAGATATCAGCTTGATTAACCTGTCAACGCTGCTTTATGGCCCGTTTATCTCTTCAGATCCTGCGTATCTCATCGTTATCCTCGGGGATCATCGGAGGAGGATTTTACGCAACGAGACGTGATGTTCCGAGAGGCGAGAAGCGATGGTGGTTGTCCGGTTAAGGGGTGCGCGAAGAAACGCATTACTGCCTATTATACTGTGTAGTGATAGTGTACTTTTACCCCCCTCTACCGGACAGCGCAACGGTAAGCCGAGAAATGACGATTCCGTCTCGGTTAACGGTGCTACGATTGATAAATCTGAAAGATTATTGAGATATTATGGATATTATTGCAGGTATTTAGAAGGTATTGAAGCTGATCTGCTAGTTGGACTTTGCTGGCAGGTTTTTTTGTGTTCATCAACGGTTCTGAGCAGCTTTCTCATACTCCACTGGAGATCCTATCATACAGTGACAATGAGACCTACATTGCTCCGGCCTTCTCTTCTCTCCAGGTTTACAAGGAGTAAGTAGTTAAATAGGAATGAATGTGATATATACAGCCGTAGACGGAGCTAACAGTTTCTACAGAACTCAAGGATCCTGAAGTGCCCAGCGAGATTCTGCTGCTGGACTTTAAAAGGCCAGGGGAGATTGATAAATTAGTTTCAGGATGTGATCAGGATATTGGTGGCTACAGCACAGTTGATCTTTCGATTGACCCGAAAGAACAGGCTCTACACTTCTCTGGGGTGCTGAATCTTGATACGCCAGTGTCTCGGCCTGATGTGAAGTACTCAGGGTACTCGATGTTCCGCACAAAGAGTCAGAAAACTGCTGCTACGTTCTTTGGTCGGGATTCGTACTGGGATTGGAATAATCTGACACATATCGCTATGCGCGTGAAAGGAGACAGGCGGAAGTACTTTGTAAACATTCAGGCGGACTCTCCGCTGCCGCAGGACGTTTACCAGCACAGACTGTTCCTCCATAACCCTGGGAAGTGGGAAACTGTGTTGATCCCACTCAATGGGTTCGTTCTCACAAACTACGGTGTTATCCAAGAGCAGCAAGGCTTGGATAAAACGAGAATTAAGACATTTGGCATTGGTCTCCTTGATAAGAAATACGGGCCGTATAGTTTATACGTTGATTGGGTTAAAGTGTTAGTAGGAGATCCTCTGAAGCAGACGATCAAAGAAGCACACAACTCCGGTCAGGAGGGGAAAGACGTAGTAGAGGAAAGTACAAGTACATAGGAAGACGAGGGAGTTGCGATGAACTCGCATTAATGTAGTACATAGATTATGAATGAAATTCTGTCGGGAAGCGAGAAATGACGAGATTCAGATGTATATAGGTATAGAAGCAGCTAGTAGGACGAGAATAAGAGAATATCCTATCCATGTCTATCCTAAATTAAACTATGAGGATACAGGATCTATAACATATTCATCCTAATACCGAATTACCGCGATACTGCTTGTTTCAATCAACATCGCATCGTATCTCTGCAACCCCTCCAGTGTAGAAATACCATTTATACCTCTCTAAACTCACTATACTTCCATCACACAACCATATATTATAATTACTACATACTATTTCCATTATATCTATGCAATTGCTACTTTTTATTATCATATTTTTCTGTTTTGCTCCAGAATATGAAAACAAATTATCAAATTTCTGATTTACATATGCATCCATCAAATTTCCACATTTTTTCACTTCCAAATTCATATTTCACCATGTGCAGCACCCCACGTTTTCATCAGGGCAACAAGCAAACAAAGGGCATTTATTGACTGCTCTGATGAGCTATCAGTTTGATTATCTTGCTATTAATTATCATTGAGGAACCCTGGTGAACCTGCTAGTCTTCTGTTACTTAGACTAAGCGTGTGCTTGTTGTAAATCAGTGTATTTGTAGATCAGAGTAGTCGATTGAAGTGTCGAACGAGTAGGCATTTCAGCAGACCAGAATGACTTCAAGGTATGTAGAGGAGTCAGCTGTAGGATGGTAGTAGGAAGAGGGAGGATTATGTAGGAATATGGAGGAATAAGGAGGAACATGGAGGACTATAAAGGAATTCCTGATAATGAGAATCGAGGAAGCACTATTTGGACTATAAACAACTGCGCCGAGCAATTGACCTGACATGTTCATACAATTAGCTGACTGTTACCTGTTTTCTAGTTGGACCAATTTCTCTCGCATATTTGGGATTTTATTAGTAGTATCCTATGTTGATCTCCTCCTTATTTCTTCATCTCTTCTGTATCCCATCTTTACTCCATAATATTCCATATTGATCCCATATTTTGCTATCTTCTCTTCTTGTTTTTCTATCCTACAGTGTTCTCCTCGTATTTCCTCTCCTTTTCCCTCTTTTCCCTCTTTTCCCTGCCTTCCTCACCTCCATGTACACTACTAACCCCCACTAGATATCGCGTTGAATGTAAGTTCCAATGACTACGAACCAAATAAACAATACCAAAGAGTAATAGTAATAATAACTACACACCCACTGTTGTCAATAACATAACCTGTCTATCTGCTTCCCTTTATACTCGCTACCATAGACAAACCATAGCTAACTCCCCGGCAGATCAACTGAAGACTCACCGGCGTGATGAGCTCATAGAATGGATCAAAGGACTGCTGGCTGTCCCTTTCGTTCTCCACGCGGTGCGCACGCCGTCCCGAGCTGGGGAAGAAGCTCGGGTGTCCGGTGATGCTCGACGGAGGTATGCTGAGATCTTTTTCGATCTCGAAAGGATGATTGAAGAGCAAAGTACGTTTAATTGGCAGGAAAACTATAGAAAATTACAGGAAACATAAGGATATTGCAACTAACAACTGAGCTTCCACCCACAGTTCACATTGATAGAGTCGGAGCACCTAGTGAATCGTCCAGATTACGTCAATTAGTGCCCAGCGTAGGTAGATTTTTCACTCCACTACCGCTTGAAAGAGCATTCTACGTTGTGGATGAGAGGAGGTCCATATCTTTGCGTAGACTTGTAGCACCGAGTTTCAATGATATTCGTATTGTGCTGAATATGGCTCAGGTGATGGCTGTAGCACGAGGAGAACTGAAGCTGGTAACCTTCGATGGGGACGTCACACTATATGAAGACGGCCAGTCTTTAGTTGAGAACAGTAAAGTGATTCCCCTGCTTTTAGAGCTCCTAAGGCGTGGGATGTACGTAGGCGTAGTTACAGCTGCTGGGTATGCAGAGGAAAGCGGCGAGAAATACGAACAACGACTCGCTGGACTCATTTCTGCAGTACGGGACGCAGAAGATCTCACAGACGATCAAAAGAGACAACTGCTGCTGATGGGCGGAGAATCTAACTATCTATTCCGGTACTGTCCAACTAAAGGCGGGCTGAAGTGGGTTGAGCCAGAAGAATGGTACTTGGATGAAGTGAGAGCTTGGAGTGAGGCTGATATTTCTCATGTTTTGGATATAGCTGAAAAAACACTTAAAACTTCACAAAGCAAGCTGAATCTGCCAGCTAAGGTTATTTGCAAGGAAAGAGCCGTTGGCATTGTTCCGAACCCTGGAGAGTCGCTGTGCCGCGAGCAATTGGAGGAATTAGTTCTGAGTTGTCAAAGGCGGTTGGATATGTCGCAGGTGGCTAGGAAAATTTGGTTCTGCGCTTTCAACGGTGGCGCCGACGTTTGGGTGGATATTGGAGACAAATGCTTAGGAGTGAAATCTCTGCAGAGGTATTTAGGCGGAATTCATCAGAGTGAAACACTTCATATCGGTGATCAGTTTGCCAGTTTAGGTGCTAATGACTTCAAAGCTCGTCTGGCAGCTAATACTGTATGGATTGCTAACCCGCAGGAAACTGTAGACGTGCTGCACGATCTGATGGCTTATCTGGACGAGCGGGATGATTACTGAGCAAGGATTGATAGAAATATTGACAGATAGCTAGTCTTTCGGGAGAAGTGGGGGTAATACTAGGGGTTCTACTGTGATATCTCTACCTTTTCAGGAACATGAAGCATAATGAGCTACAAAAACACATATAATACATAAACTAGACGTACAAGCTAATAGAGACTGGAGAAAATGATACGCTCATGAATAATTTACCTAATAAAAGATAATTCTAATATCCGAAGGAGTTCTACACCGATACTCCATATACTACTACAACTGATAAGCCAATAGTGATACTATGAACTCTTCCACCAACCACCCACTACTCAAACAATCTTCATCACCAAATTAAAGTACCATAATCCATCGGTAACCATCAATAAGTACCTTCAGCCCCCACAATACATCAACTACTCCATTTTCCATTCACCCATCCCTCGCTTTTCCCCACATTTTCACATCCGATCCACGCACATCGCATCTCATCTCACCTCCCATCTCACATCACGTCTCCACACACATCGCATCTCATCTCACAATTTCCCCACGATAGGATTTTTTGCCGCTGTTGGCAAACATCGGATGCCCAAGACGTCCTGATAAAAATTACAATATTACTGTATTAAAGGAGGTATAATGGCTCCTATTTATATCTACAACCCCACCGCTATATACCACTGTTATCAAACTGAAGGAATTTCTCAGTCTTAAGCTATCTTTCTCTGCCCCAGCCCCTGCTTGCTTATCCTATTCTGCGTATATTTGAGTGAATTTCGCCATTGCCTCTTGTTAGATTGCCCTGAAAGAACTTATCAATAGTATAATGGCACTATGATAGGTGTTACTTTATCAGCTGGAACGTAAGTGTATAGATGATAGGCCGGAAGTTCAGGATATTACCGTATTTGCATGGATTTTGTTGTCTGTTCATAGTTTCTACGTACTTTCTGCTCCATATAATTAATACCCATACTAACTCGTAATTTATCCCTCCTCAGTACTATTGTTTCGTTTATAATACCAGCGTACGCTTCAGTGAAAGCTCTGCAGAGTAACGACGTGCTGCTTCTCCGGCCGTGGCTGCGGTACTGGGTAGTATTTGGATGCCTTGCTGTTGTTGAGCACTACGATTTCCTTTTATGCCGAATACTGCCTTTCTACTCTCTGATCCGTTTAGCAGTTTACACATGGCTTATACACCCGCAGACCCGCGGTAGTGAATTTGTATATACTCAGTATGTAGCGCCATTTGTCCAGCAGCACGAGGGAACCGTCCTACAGTTGCTGCGCCAGGTCTATGCTGATGGAGGTTCAGCTATGTACAGTAAGGTGTTGTCACTGTTGAATTCCGTCCTGGCTATGGCTGGGCTGAGGCCTGCACAGTCCGCGGCTGTGCCACTGTCGGCTAGCAAGTCTAAACCGAACAAATACGGTGGTTTGGGGGCTCAGCGCACTGATACCCGTGCTGTGGCGCAGTATATATCTAATTTCTTAGCTTCTTACCGAGAAAATGACACAGGACCTGAGCTACAAGTGCCAGGAGGGTCTTTCCTTTCGGGAATGCTGCATACGTTGGTTCCTGGGAGTTCCCGGCCGGGTAGCCGAGCGCCGAGCGGGACTGCAACTCCTTTGGAAGTTCCTGGAGGTGATAAAAGCCGTCGAGCGTTCTCAGCTGCGAGTGCAAAGAGCCGAGTTGTTTCCGGTACTGTGGCCGAAGATGATGGAGAATTCGATGTAGTAAAGAAAGACGAACTGGATTTATCGGATGCTGACGAGTATTCTACCCTTATGTCCCCTGGGAAGAGCAACCGGAGGGCATCGTCGCCTTCCTGGTTCAGTTGGAAGCGCAAGGGAGATTAAAGGCAAAACATACGAGAATTTCGGGAATAGTGGAACAGCTGGTCTGAGGTTATATAGGATTTGATAAGGTAATAATGTACTGGTGATGTTTATATACAAAGAGTTGAGCAATAGTTGAGCAATAGTTGAACAACACAACAGGCTTACGCTCTACAGTTGCATACGCTTCCCGATAGCTTCCAGCTTCTCACGGTAGGCATGTTTGCTAGCTGCCTTCCTAGCTTTGTTCTTTAATCTTCTGCCAGGGAACTTAGGAATGAAAGGAGTAGCAGCAGGAGCGTAGGGCCCCACTATACCTTCAAAAGCGGTTCCGGGTTTCAACTTATCTGAACCAACTCGACGTAGCGCTTCATCTGCATACGTTTCCAACTCTTTCGCCATATTATAACCCCAAGCATTCTTATCCTTTGGAGGTTCTGGCCATATAAACGGTTGTTCCATATCTATAGTCATCTTCTTGATTTGTTGCTCACGATATCGGGGACTTCGTATGTTATCTCTTGTCCATTTGCGGTGCAGAAGCTGTGTAGTAACGTTCAGCGCTCTCAGCCCGTACACATGCCAGAGATAATCTCGTAAATCCATTCTGTTGAAAGACAGTGGTACGATAAATTTTGCCTGATAGGGTGTGTGCTTCGCATTAGGCCGCAACAGCGTTATACGCGCATTAGGGAAGTAGATTTTCTTCTGGCCGACGGTGAAATGCGGTTTGCCTTCTTCTATTGCTTTAGCTCGCTTCTCAAGCAGCTTCTGGGCTAAAGGTTTGCTCCTCGTTTTAACCTCTTTGGTCAAATCACCTTTAGTCATGCGCACACGCTTGATAACCCGCCGCGGGAGGTATGTAGCTGGTGACGGTTGATACAGCTTGAGCAGGGCTTCGTCATTTTCCAGGATATCTTCGCGCACGCCTCCTACAACTGGGATTTCGCCGGGTTTTACAGTTGCCAGTGTTCGCACTTGCTGCTGCATTGCGCCGGCTACGCGGCGAATATGGTGCAAAACTCGCGACATTTCCGGGTCTCAAGTAGCGTTACAATCACAGATCAACAATAGACTGTAAGAAAAGTACGGGAGATCAGCCTTTTACCTCCCATTACTACACCTATATATCTGTTCTTTCATTTCACCTTATCCATCCAACTCCATAGCTATCAATTTTCCACTCTTCAATGGCTCGGATCCCAGTATGAGACCTACGCGCTGAGGGAAACCCAGTACTGCAGATTGCAGCACGGGCCGCTGTTTCACATGTACATTCCCAATTAGGCACAGCCATTTTCCCACCCACACACCCCGTCGTCCAATCTCACCTCCCCGGGGGGCATTCGCGTGATCGCCACGGAATTATTCAAAAATTTCCACTCCTCGGCCAACGCGAAAGGAAACATCATAGCGGGGGGCGATACAGGCATTCTACAACTCTGTAACAGCACTGCGGGACCAGGCAGCTGATACAGGGAAAACACCCGCTACAAGGACGCACGACTAGCAACTCGGAGTCACCCGGCGCAGGAATCTGGAGGTGCAGTGGGAACTGAGTACGGAATATCTGAAGCAGAAGCAGAAGTACAAGTAGTGTAGTTTAAAGTACTTAGTGTACTACTAGTAGCTATTAGTTTTCCCCTTGTTTCAGCGTCATCTCCAACGTTTCCTCTACAATGTCGGACCCTGTTGAGGACCCTTATGCCTTTGACGATGGCGACGATAACGAAATCACAGCAGAGGACTGCTGGACGGTCATATCGTCTTTCTTCCTAGAGAAGGGACTCGTTTCTCAGCAGTTGGAGTCCTTCAACGAGTTTATCGAGTCCACAATCCAGGAACTGGTGTGGGAAAACAAATCGCTGATTCTGGATCAGCCAGCTCAGCATACAACTCCAGAAGACAATATCAACAAACGATATGAGATAACTTTTGGTAAAATCTACCTATCCCGGCCTACTATGACCGAAGCCGACGGAACAACCCACGCTATGTACCCGCAGGAAGCGCGGCTCAGATCTCTCACCTATTCATCCCCTTTGTACGTAGATATGCAGAAAAAAGTCCTCTATTCTAACGATGACGAACAACCAGAGAACGGAGAAGTAGAATGGAAAATCGACCCTGACGAGGAAGTGTCTCCTGTATCACAGGTATACATCGGCAAAGTGCCTATTATGGTCCGGTCTAAATTCTGTGTGCTGTGGAAGATTTTAGAGTACGAATTCTATGAGTTGAAGGAGTGCCCATTCGATATGGGTGGATATTTCATCATCAACGGTGGTGAAAAAGTCATAGTTGCCCAGGAACGCAGTGCGGCAAACATCGTCCAGGTATTCAAGAAAGCGGCCAACTCTCCAGTGTCCCACGTGGCGGAAATCCGTTCCGCAGTTGAGAAAGGATCTCGGCTTATCTCTAGTTTGCAGGTTAAACTGTACGGATCAGATAAAGGATCGGCTCGGTCTATCCGTGCTTCCCTTCCTTACGTCCGCCAGGACATTCCGATCTGCATTGTTTTCCGTGCGCTCGGCGTGGTCCCTGATGGAGACATTCTAGAACACATTTGCTATGATCAGACAGACTGGCAAATGCTGGAGATGCTTAAACCGTGTGTAGAGGAAGCTTTCGTTATTCAGGATAGAGAAGTAGCTTTAGACTATATTGGACGTCGTGGGAGTGCTTTGGGAGTCAAGCGAGATCGTAGAATCCAGTATGCTCGCGATGTACTTACTAAAGAACTCCTACCGCATATTGAACAGCATGAAGGATTTGAATCGCGTAAGGCTTTCTTCCTCGGTTATATGGTGCACAGATTGCTTCTGTGCGCTTTAGAACGACGCGAACAGGACGACAGAGATCATTTCGGTCGCAAACGGCTTGATATGGCCGGCCCGTTGCTGTCTAATCTGTTCCGCATGCTGTTCCGTAAACTCACGCGGGATATCTATATGTACCTGCAGAAATGTGTAGAAACATCTAAAGAATTCAACCTCACACTGGCTGTGAAACCTACAACTATTACTAACGGGTTGAAATTCTCTCTGGCCACAGGTAACTGGGGAGAACAGAAGAAAGCCATGTCGTCTAAAGCTGGTGTGGCTCAGGTGCTGAACAGATTTACCTATGCTTCTACACTATCACATTTGCGTCGTACTAACGCCGATATCGGTAAAGATACAAAACTAGCTCGCCCGCGGCAACTGCACAACACTCATTGGGGTCTGGTGTGCCCCGCTGAGACCCCCGAGGGCCAGTCGTGCGGGTTGCGGAAGAATTTATCTCTCATGTCGGGAATTTCCGTCGGTACGCCGTCGGACCCGATTATCTCGTTTTTGGACGAATGGGGGCTGGAACCTTTAGAAGACTATGTTCCTCATTCTAATCCTAACGCTATTCGAGTATTTGTAAATGGAGTGTGGCTGGGAGTTCATAGACATGCTAATGATTTAGTAGACACAATGAGATCGCTGCGTCGGAGGTGTGTAATTGCCCCTGAAGTGTCTATTGTTCGGGATATCCGTGAAAAGGAGTTCCGTATCTTCACAGACGGCGGCCGGGTGTTCCGTCCGTTGTTTGTTGTTGATAACGACTTGGGCGGAGACTCCACAGGCCAGCTAGTGTTGACGAAAGACCACGTAGTGAAGCTAAGGGAAGGGATGATGTCGTCGCAGGATGAGATTGAAGGCGACGCTGCTGAAGAAGGATATGAAATGAAATACGGCTGGAACCATCTGCTGCGGGAAGGTGTAGTTGAGTATATTGACGCTGATGAAGAGGAGACTACTATGATTGCAATGTCGCCAGAAGATTTGGAAATTGCTCGACGAGCCCAGGAACAAGGCGTAGAGATGGTGGAAGACAATATCGAGCCATCTAAACGAGTGAAACAGCTGTACAACAAGAATGCACACACTTTCACTCACTGTGAGATTCATCCTAGTATGATTCTGGGAGTGGCTGCTAGTATTATCCCGTTCCCTGATCACAATCAGTCCCCACGTAATACGTATCAGAGTGCTATGGGTAAGCAGGCTATGGGAGTGTTTTTGACTAATTTCAACTCTCGTATGGATAACGAGGCGCATATTCTGTATTACCCGCAGAAACCTCTGGCTACAACGCGGTCTATGGAGTATTTGAAGTTCCGAGAGCTGCCAGCAGGGCAAAATGCCATTGTAGCTATTCTCTGTTATTCCGGGTATAACCAGGAAGACTCTGTGATTATGAATCAAAGCAGTATCGACCGTGGGCTGTTCCGTAGTTTGTATTACCACACATACTCTGACCAGGAGCGTAGAGAAGGTATGAACGTAGTACAGGAGTTTGAGAAACCTCTGCGCAGTACTACGCTGCGAATGAAGATGGGGACCTATGAAAAGCTTGAAGAAGATGGGCTTATTGCTCCCGGTGTTCGAGTATCAGGAGAAGACATTATCATTGGGAAGACTGCGCCTTTAGAACAGGATTCTCAAGAATTAGGACAGAGGACTAAATTCCATACTAAACGATGTGTTTCCACTCCACTGCGGCGTACAGATAACGGTATTATCGATGACGTGATGATCACGACGAACCAGGAAGGTCTGAAATACGTTAAAGTGCGAATGAGAACAACTAAAGTACCTCAAATCGGTGATAAGTTTGCATCTCGTCACGGTCAGAAAGGTACTATCGGTATCACATACCGTAATGAGGATATGCCGTTCACAGCCGAGGGAATTGTGCCTGATCTGATTATCAATCCCCACGCTATCCCGTCTCGTATGACTGTAGCACATTTGATTGAATGTCTGCTGAGTAAAGTTGCAGCTTTGCAGGGATACGAAGGAGACGCGTCTCCGTTTACAGACGTGACAGTCGACGCTATCTCGAAACTGCTTCGCGAAAACGGATATCAATCTCGTGGGTTTGAAGTACTGTATAATGGGCACACAGGGCAGAAACTAATGGCTCAAGTGTACTTTGGGCCTACTTATTACCAGAGATTGCGGCATATGGTAGACGATAAGATTCATGCTCGGGCTCGAGGATCTATTGTGTCACTTACGCGGCAGCCGATGGAAGGCCGAGCCCGGGACGGTGGATTGCGATTCGGAGAAATGGAGCGGGATTGTATGATTGCGCACGGAGCGGCGTCCTTTTTGAAGGAACGGTTGATGGACGCTTCGGATGCTTTCCGAGTTCATGTTTGCGGGATTTGCGGATTGATGAGTGTTATTGCAAACTTGAAGAAGAATAAGTTTGAATGCCGATCTTGCAAGAACAAGACAAACATTTATCAGATTCACATCCCATATGCAGCGAAGTTGCTATTTCAAGAGCTTATGGCTATGAATATTGCTCCTCGGCTGTATACGGATAGATCGGGAGTCTCAAATAGGTCATATTAAGGGTGTTAGTGTTATAAAAAAGAAATGATATGAAAAGGTGGTATAGTTAGTTGTGTATTGTAACAGGCTTTGAGTCGTGGATTATTGTAGGAATTGGAGGAAATGGAGGAAATGGAGGGAGTTGATAAGAGAGGAGATGAGAGAGATAGAGAGAGAATAGGAGATAATGGTGGGGAATATGAGAGAAATGTACCAGAAAGAAGCATAGAATGATCTCAAGGAGAACTTCTAGGAAGGAAATAACGCTATGAAAGATGAAACGAGAGTTGTTCTCTGGGTAAGATGATTGAAATGAACTACAGAGCAGATTACTGAGTATTAATTGGTATAATCTCTGAATAATGAAACTTGGAAGGAAAGGTGATCTTAAAATTCAACAGAAAAATGCACGTAAATATATAACTAATCGGCTTACTGTTATACGATGGTACGATCAAATCTCAGTATTATATGGCAACCTCTAAAAAGTATACTATATACTACACCGGGCTATATACAAATGAGAGAGCGAAAGGCTAATGGAATGTACTATACAAGACAGATTTTATTGTGAAAAACTAAAAAAAAGTAGTCTGACTGGTTCCGATTTATAAATTATATAAGTTAAAGTAGTTGAAAAGTGAAATCTGTGAGTTATCAACGCCAGACTCGAATGAGTCTCTACAGGATTCTCGGTAATTCTCACTAAGAGAGCTGTGAGGAGTTTTTGGTAGGAAATGCTGAAATCTCAGGAGGGTCTGAGAACTTGGTGATTTGAATCTTTGATCAGCGAGGAAAAGAAGCGACAATCTTTCAGTTTAAGGAACTGTATCGGATTATCAAGGCCCAAAATATATATAAACGGAATAAAATAATCAATTATTGACAACCTGAAGCCGGAATTGGGCCGGTTGATATGGCCAATTTTGGAAAATGACAGAAATCTGGAAAAAAACAACACGAGTTTTGACAGCGTTGGAGTGAGAGGAAAACGGCAAGCTTCAGGAATCAAATGAAGACAATCGGAAATATAATAAAAAGACCAAAACAACTGCATTTTATTCATTATTCATCGAGTTATGAGCGTTCGAAATCCCAGACCCTCTTTTTTCATTGACCTGGGGTTTTCAGACCCTTTTTCAGACCTCGACTCGGGGTTTTTAAGTTAAGGTTTCATGCACGATTATGCACGGTGAAGTCTATATAAGCCTTGCATTGAATCGCATATACATGTGCATGCAGGATGCATGCATTTGCATATGTCCGGATAGAAAAACGTGAATATCTCTTGATACAGGGCAGTTGAGGGCTTTAAAGTGGTGTCAATATGTAGTACAAATTCTACTCCACATTTTGCTATATTTCGGGAAAATGCAATAGAACTACTTGGCTCGGTAAGAAGGAAAATATGTTATGCATAATTATGCCGGACAAAATTGACGCATGCAAATGCATGCAAATTTCTGCATAAATTTATGTTTTGGGAGTGGTCAAATCCCAATCAGGTCAAGGTTTGCCCTAAAATATTAAGATTTAACACATGTAGAAACTCTATTAGTACCAGACCCTCCAAAAATTGATTGATTTTCATGGATCTCAAAGGACTGAACGAAGCCTTTTATCTCATTCTAGAACGAACAGGGTCATATTTCAACAGTTTAAAGGCAGATTGTAGACAATTCAGGTACGGGAATTCAGCTCACATTTCCTGTTTTAATATATAATCCCTCATCCCCGAGATATTCCAGTTTGAACTCTAATTTGGCGGCTTTCTGGGTCGAAAAATTGACAATTTTCATCGATTTTCATAGTTTTTCAAACATTTTTTTCAAACTTCGCAAATCTTCCCTAAAGTAATATAACTTCATCCCCCACATTGCAACTTCAATTATGACTAATTTTTCCCGCAATCGGGCCACTATTTCTCATCATTTCCCTTCATTCTCAACTTCATACCACATCTATCTACA
Organism: Sporopachydermia lactativora; assembly: GCA_030579575.1. Taxonomy (NCBI): domain Eukaryota; kingdom Fungi; phylum Ascomycota; class Sporopachydermiomycetes; order Sporopachydermiales; family Sporopachydermiaceae; genus Sporopachydermia; species Sporopachydermia lactativora. Next base: position 53,614 of record JAKTRH010000007.1, on the reverse strand, counting down.
TATCACAACTTGAAAGAACAATCAACTCACATTATATACAAGCCATCAACAAAGCTGCAACTTTCACGAGAATTCCAACAACCATGTAAATAGGCAGAACTTCTCCGTATCCAACCCACAGATTCCCTTCTCTTATTTAAAGTCTCGCATTGTACTCAGCCAGAGCTTGAGCCCTAGCCTTCTTACGTGCAGCCAATTCCTCAATTTTAGCTTCAACTTGAGGAGCTTCGTCAGCAAACGCCACCAAATTTTGCTTATAAGGGTGCTCATGAGTCTCAAACACTTTAAGCCTCTCCATTCGCTTCTTCCTCAAACGATTCCTCGGCAGCATACCGTATACAGCACGACGAATAAGTTCTCCCATACCTTTACGTTCCGCCATAGTTTCCATCGGCACAGCTTTCAACTTTCCTGGTTTCCCGCTGTGGCTGTAGTACATTTTATCTTCCATTTTGTTACCAGTGACTTTCAAATGCTTGCAGTTTGAGATGACAACGTAATCTCCACAGTCGACTAGTTTGTTAGCGGATCACCTCTTATATATTGTATTACACTGTTTTCATATGACATCTCCTCCTATTTGTTTGTTATAAACATACGCATCGGGTTGAATACCGGCTTGTGTTTTCCCATCAGCGTGTTGGCTACGCTGCTGGCGAGTCTTCCCAGAGTTCTCGGGTCATTGCTGAGATCTACGTGGTGCCAAGCTCTGGCGAAAGCCAGTGAAGTCTGTAGGGTTAGTATTAGTTGTAGAGTTCGTAGGAAGGAGTGGTGAGTAGTAAGTAGTTGAAGTGGGGGTAGGTTTCCTTAATATTGTAGTATTTCAGCGATTATACCATCAATAGTTCATATAGTACTATATAATACCCATAATACCATAGTAAACTGACAACCCATCAGCCTTTCAACACGCTTTGAGCACCCCACAATCCCCCAAATTCAGCACCAGTCAACTACAGACTGTCATCTTATAGAAAACCACTCGATTTACCCATCCAGGCCTCTCTTTTCCTCACTTGAATCCTCTAATCAACCATCCACCCATTCATCCCTTATAACTCCCTCTAACACTCTCTGACATACCCTTCCAATGTGCTGTGACATCCCGCTGATACCTCTACTACTACTGGATCACAATATTTCCATCCACTGCTATTTCCTCGCAGTTTTTTTCCCAGTTTTCCCAGTTTTCCCACCTCTTTCAGCTCTTCCATTCCCTCATATCCTCTCTTCTCTTTCTCACTTTTCACTCCCAAATCGCCGAGTCTCCAAAAAATGAAAATTGGAAAAACTGCATAAATGACGTGCACAGCATGCACGGTTATGCACTCCCGTTTCGGGACGGATATTTCTCATGATAGTTGGAAGAGTGAATAATTATGAGGGAAGCAGGGTGATATGTGGGATAAAATGGTGGGAATTGATGGTAAAAGTGTATAATTAGTATATAATTAGTGTTGTATTTCATCCTACTGTTGTTCTGCCAACGTAAGCTTTGCCGGTGTGTTGAATTTCGGCCTGTAGCGGAGGATATTTGGGGTCAATCCACTGGTCTGCGTTGCTCAGACTGTGAGCTGTGGATAGACAGCTGCGCACGGCTCAGCAGAGGAGTTTTGCATATTCAGGCACTCTCACGCTATTCACGCTATTCATAATGTTCTTCCTGGTACGTTTTGCTGATTCTGGAAACGCTGGAAACGCTGGAAAGGCTGCTAACATCACATAGAAAGATCTTTCACTCAATCTCACCCTCCACCCGTCGTACTTCGGCCCGAATATGGAGAAATACCTGCGGAGGCGGCTGCTGGAGGACGTGGAAGGCACGTGCACAGGCCAGTTCGGCTACATTGTCTGTGTGCTGGACTGTATGAAAATTGACGTTGGCAAAGGCCGAATTATCCCTGGCAGCGGCTCGGCTGAGTTTGAAGTTCGGTACCGTGCTGTAGTGTGGAAACCTTTCAAAGTGAGTGCTACAACGACAAGAATAGCGATGGCTATTTGGCTATTTGGATCTATGCTTTGATATGTGCTATTTGAGAGCTTTAACTAACCGTTTATAGGGTGAAGTAGTGGATGGGATGGTTTCTATGGTGAACAATATGGGTATTTTCGTGAATATTGGGCCTCTTTCTGTATTTATCTCTACGCACGCGCTGCCGTCGGATATGTCGTTCAATCCGAGCTCAAATCCGCCGGCGTATATGTCGGACGATCAGGTGATTGCCAAGGGTAGTCGCGTCAGGCTTAAGATAACAGGAACGCGTGTTGATGTGAACGCCATTCATGCAATGTAAGTGGAGTACATGAGGAGTATACGAGTGAAAATATACACAGCAGGATTACAGACTAACAAACAACAGTGGGAGCTTACGGGAGGACTACTTGGGAGCCTTATAGAGGTGAAAATATTGACTTGGAGTGTATATTAGCAACTGCAATGAAGAAGATACATGCTTTTACGAGTTTTCTTTTTTTTTTTTTACTATTTAGCTAGTTAGTTATTTTACCAGCAAACTGTAAACAATCAAACCACCGTGTTAGCCGAGTCCAGAACGTGATTAAGCCATGATTTGGGCTCAGAATTGAGAGATTCGGAACCGAGAGGCGCATCGTAGTCAATAGAGAACTCCGAAACTGCAATTTCACACTTCTTCAACACCACAGGCTCACTGGGCAGCGAACAGTTGCCATTCAGACACACACTGAGTGCCCCGTGATGATGTTTACGGTACCTAAACAGTCCCGAAGCCTCATCGTAAACCATTCCGAATCCGTAGGCGCCTGGGCCTGACATTCGGGCCGCTACGAATGGTGGGTCGTCACAGCCGACATCCGACTGATCCCCGACTGCCGGGATATTCACATTGAGCCCCACACCGAGCGGCAGGGCCCGTTTATCTCCGCTGGTCTCGGCAGCCTCAAATACAGCATCCACAAGCTGTACGACTTTCTGAGCATTGATAATAGCGGGGAAACTCTTACCAGCGGGCAGCTCGTCTTTGTAGTAACTGTTGTTGCCGTTTGATCCAGAAAAGGCAATTGCTGGGATCCCTCGGCCCACAGACGTGTAGGTCGCCCCCATTGTTCCCGATAGTGTATACAAAGCAGGCCCCATATTAGTACCTTCGTTAGGCCCAGCGACCGTAAGATCGATTTGTGTGTCCGGGAAGTATTTCGGGATAACGTAGTCGAGCGCAAAAGCCACGCAGCTCGCCGGGGTGCCGTCAAAGTACCAAATACGGTCATTTCCCTCTTCATGGCCCCAAGAAGGGTCTCCAGCTTTCACAGCACTGAATTCTCCATCGACTTCCATTACCGGCGAACGCGGGAGATGGAACGTCCCGCCGTAGCCAGAACGCTGGTGGACGGGTGCGACAAGCAGCACGTCGTGTCCTGCGGCGGTGAGAGCGTCGAAAGCGGCGCGGATGTTCGTTGAGGCCCATCCGTCATCGTTAGATAGGAGGATGTTCTTAGCTGATACTGAAACGGCTGCCGAAGCCGCTACAGCGGCGTAGAGAGATTTTAGGCCGAGGATTCGCATGATAACTGGGTTGGTTTTCGGTTGGTTAAGCTGAATAGTGGATAAATGCGCGGATTACCGAGTAATTGAAGGTACTTTGCGAGTTCTTCGAGGGTTCAAGGCAATTGCTGTTGCCCGCTTATCGGGGGAGATGAGGAGGCTGTGGGTTGAGGGTGGATGGGAAATGGGACAGAGGGTCTCATGGGCGGGCAGACCCTTTGAGTGAGGGAGAAGTGAGACCCTTCTAGAGGGTCTAGATGGATCTGAGTGGGAGTACGGCGGATGAGCCGAGGGGGCCATGGAAGACGGGGAACGGAGGTGACTGATAGGGCGAGAGATGTATAAAGTGAGATTTATGGGTATGTGGGTGGATTTTGTTAAGGAAGGTCGAAGCTCAGCTCGGATGGGGTATTTCTAACTACAATGCTGGAGTATTCTTACTGCGATTGAGTGATGAATGATGAATAATTATGAATTATTACTATTATATAGTAGAAGATGACACTCAGGCAACTCCATACGTCTAATAAACGATCAACTGAAATGCTGTAATACCAATTAGAAAGCTACGACTCATACGCTGCCAACTGACTCCTTAAATAAGACCCTGCTTGACTGCATGCTCTGTGTGTTCATCAATTTCCCTGTATATTGTTAGAAACCTATTAAACCAGAAATATAACCAAAAAAAAACACTCCAGCTTTTATACATACGTAGACTCCCACGGATAAGCAATCCACACATCTGGGTAGGTATCTCCTACGAAATACCGCTCTTTCAGAATCTCTTGTGGGATATCAGCTCTCTTAGGCTTATCCTTATTATGGAGAACAAATACACCGAATTTGGTTCCATAAAGCCCATCAGGCCCTGCTTCTGATTCAGGGATTCCCTTTTCCTGAGCTTGCTTCCTCACATCTTTCTCAAGTTCGGCAATAGCGTAGTGCAGCGTAGTTCTCGTATCATCAACTTCATCAACAATGAGGATCCGTCGGCCTATCAGATTCACACCTTGAGAGGAAAAATCCACCCACTGAATTCGCTTAACTTCCATACCCGCATTTTCAGCGTCTGTAGAGATAGAATTGAGATCCTCGTATAGCGATAGTCCAATAGCTTGAATGTGAATGTTCTTTGACCCAGGAGTTTTCAGAAATGTACGGAGAATACGAGCAGGTATAAATCCACCACCGCCTAGAAATTGTTAGTGATAAATTCAGTATAAAGATGGTTTTCTCGTAGACTTTGGTGATTTTTACTCATTCAAACTGTTCCTCTAAATGTCATTGAATAGTTCAATAATTGAAACCCATAATAAACATAGTAGCGACCTCCGAATAATCAACAAAATCCACATCAAAACAACAGCCCTTTTCCATATTCCACTCTAGAAATTATCAACAGGAATAAAGCACGATCTTCAGGAAAATAGAAGCAATGCCTGGGATACGAACGAACGAACAATCAGTTATAAAACCTCCTCAGAGAAGTTTCCAGTATCACCAGAACCTGCCGAGCAACCCGTTTGAAATCTGTAACCCATGAAAACTGCTTTCCTCAATTTCAAACCAATATTACGGGGAAATGAAAAGTCCAGACAGCTAATGACATTCTCATACAGATATTACCACCCATTTCCAGCATTTCTTCACATACCAATAGCGATCATCAAATCAGGATTGAATTTTTCCTTGATCTGCTGGCCCACAGTTTTACAGATCTTATGAATGTGGTTGTACGACATGTACAGCTTTTCGTCAGACATTCTGGAAGTATTGAAATAGAAAGCCTTTCATTGCCATAGATAGGTTAGTTATGTTCGTGAATGCCTACACATTTCCAGGGTTCGCTAGTTAAAATTCGACAAATACGTGGAATCGCAGATTCCTAGATCGGTAGATTTGTTCGAATTCTGCATAGAATCTCTCAACTTGCGCTTCTCGGCTTCTCGGCTTATCGGCTGCTCTTATCAGTACTTACAAATCTCTCAGACAATAGGTTTTATTACACTCGCTTCTGCTGCGGGGTCAAATGAGCTTTCGCTGGATTTCGTGCATATAGCAGATATCTCGTATTCAGATAGTTTCTTTCCTATTAATTTTTTTTTTTTTTTTTTTTTTTCTTTTTTTGCATCCATTTCTCTTCCGGGTTTTTCCATTAAGAAGATGCCGAATATTTCGGCATCCACTCGCTTAGGCGTCCTCGGGCGATGCCGAGATGCGAAATAAGGTTGAGATCATTGTGCGGAAGAAGTTGCCGTATTGGGTAATGCAGGGAAGGCTGAAGCTAACGGCGACGAGGGTAGGAGTGCCTGATATGGGACAACTTGTTCTCAAATACTTGTAAGTGATAGTGAAGGTCATAATTTTCCTTGTTTAGTAGCTACAGGCATGAGTGCAAGGCCGTGAGAAATGAATATTGTGACTTATGTCAGGTTTTGGTGGCAGTTGGTCAGGGTAAAATGGTGTGAATTGCTTGCTGAGATTGCTCGAAGTAAGTTATTTTATGCTTACATAATCATCAAAGAGGAAGCAGATGAATAATTGTTGACGTCATCTTAAAACATATCCCGAGGGTCCGACGTCGGATCGGCTCGGCTATTCCGCCGGCCAGGAGCCATTGTAAAATTTAGCAATGATGCTGTATTAAAATGCGACAAAAGTTATACATACACGAAACCTATTTAGTAAGTTTGGCCTTGTTTTTCTTGCTCAAAGCTTTCTTGAGCCTGGATAGCCTGTGAACTGACTCCTCATTCGAGCCATTCTCAGCTCCATTCTCCATTTCAGCATCTAGAAGCTCTCCATCAACATTCCGCTCCTTCCCGCTGACTTCCTGATACTTCCCCCAAGCCTTAGACTTGTCGAAAGCCGTATCAACTTCTAAATCACTGAATCCATCCTCTTCTTCAACGATATCCCCACCTACCATATCAACATCCTCGTCATCTCCTTCCTCAGACTCTGCTACGCTCACATACCCATCATCTTCCTCACCGTTGACACCATTAGCGTCACCTTCCACGTCGCTGACGTCTGTCGCACTCGATGCTTCGTTCAACTCCTCAGTATCAAGCTCTTCAAAATACTCTACTTCATCCTCGTCACTCTCTTCGTCTTCATCTAAAAACCCGTTTTCTAGCAATGCATATTTATCATCCCCAGCCAGAATATCAGCCTTGAGAACCATTTGTTGATTGAGCAGCTCAAGTTTACCCTTTAAAGCTAGTAAACGCCCCAGCGTATCAGAACGACGAGTTAAAACAGAATGCAAAGAAGCCAAACTAGGAGCTAAATTAGGAACATTCACAAGGTATGCTCCGTGGATTATAAGAACCCATTTGATCCAAACATTCAACACTCCTGATCGATTCTGTGATCGCGCTGCCTTCTCAGCTAATCGATTCAGCAACGCCACACACAAATTAGGATTCAGCCGAGCTATAGTAGTTCGGATAATCTCCGCATCTGTAGTTTGCAAACACGTCTCCAGCAACGCGTGATCGTTCGTCCGCAAAGCCTGACTCAACACAACACTCAGCGAACCTCCAACAGGCCCGCCAGTCTTGCGAGCCGCGCCACGGGCCGTTTGCGGCTTCTCGTCGTCCTTGAGATGCGTGTATTCCAGTTTATCTGCCAGTGTTTCTCCTACGGGGTCTTCTTCTTCCTCTTCGCCTTCCGCTTCTTCTTTTTCTTCTTTTTCCGCTTCTTCCGTGTCTCCATTTTCTAAATCATGCAAATTATCACCAGCGGTGACCCGCGCTTGCGCCTCGCTGTATTTTTTAGCCGCAGCCACATCGTCGCCGTAGAGATTCCGGTCGGTGCCGAGTTTCGGTACTTTCCGTTTCTGTAGAGTGATTTCCCCGTTTGGGAATTCTGGTGCCACACTTACGTGATCAAACTGCGCCACAGCGGCGTTTTCCAGCCAAGCCACAGTGAGTTCTGCGTCGCTGAGCCACGCCGACACAAATTTCACGGCAAACTCGGCTGCCGCACTCCGCGCGTCCTGCACTGCCGTTTGCTGCATTCCTACAAAAGCGGAAGGTTTCTGCGCTCTCACGCCGCCCGCTGCTCGCCTCCTTCGAGCCGCGCTGCCTGCGCCACCTGCGCCACTCGGCTGTTCCGAAGGAGCCGCCAAAACATCGGCAAACAGCTCGCACGTGCCGTCTTCAGTCACAGCACAAACACGTACTGATCCTGAAACGGAAGACACAGACACGTCTAAAACATCCGCTCGGCACACTAAAACAGCAACAGGCCGCCGACTCGCCACAGAAAACACATTAATAAACCGATCGTTCGCCGCCGCAGTCACAAAATAAGCCACCCCATTGTGCTCAAACGGCTCCAGCGTATGAATCGGCGTCACATGGCACGGGAACGTCTCCTTCACTATGAGGGCCTCGCCAGACGCCGCGCCGGACCCCGGAAACTCCGCCAGGTACACAGAATGCGACGCAAACAGCAAATGCTGCGATCCTGCATGCCTCACAGTGCGCACTAACTGTATTTCCTCGTGTGCTTCGCTCAGAGACAGCGGATGAGAGCTTATAAACTGCAGAGACGCGGCATCCCAGTTTGTGAGAGCTCCGCTGGCGTCGCAGATCCACAGGGAACGCGTAGCAAACGCGAAATGGCAGTCGCGCACAGACGCGCCGCTCGGCAGGGAAATCTTCGCCACAACTCGGCCCAGCGTCGGAGAGAAAAGGTGGAGAATTCCTTTATTTGTACCGACGGCTAAGAGCAAATCAGCCGGGGAAAAAACGGGGGAAACCGCGTTGGAATCCGCTTTGCGGCGTTTCTTCTGGCTGTCACCTGACGCGCGGAACACCCAAGCCAGCGAATTCACCAACGAGCCTTTGTCGAGTTTGAAACCTGTGGAAATAGCAGCGGCATCCTCGGCCCGAGACTGTACTGACTGTATTTTCACAGTATGAGAGTCCAGAGCGGCGACCACCACGGCAAACAGCCGGCCCGAGGGGTCGAAACTGCTGCGTGTCACAGGCGATGCCATGCTTTATAGAATAGTAGGAATAATATAGGGGTATATAGAGATAAATAGGGATAAGGATTAGTATACTGAAAGTATCACTCTATCCTCGACTTTCAGACCTTCCAGGCAGCTTATCCTACAGAACAAACGCACCAGCACACCAGAGCAGCCACGAATAACCCAGAAAACACCTCAAACCCACGATAAAACACTCGTTTCCCACAATTTTCAACACTTCTACCTGCTTTCCCTCTCATTCCTACAAACCCCATAGTAAAAGAAAAATTAATCAAAAAAATTTCGGCCTTGCCGAATCGGGAAACCCCGCCGTTACCCGGCCCAGCCACCCTCGGCTTCGGGCTGATCGTATAAAACCGGCCGAGGCTGCCCAGATGGGACGCGACGGAACCACCGGAGGAGGCAAAGTGGCGTATTTTATATATTTTATGTATTTTATTATAGGAAATGTGGCTTAGCAATTGTTTAGCATACTATTGTGGCTACTGTGTTACTTATTCGGTCCCGGAAACACCTAATTTGGAATCCTAAGGACAATAAAAGGGGGCCGACAGGCTACCGGAATGGATTACCCGACGACTTCCTCTTCGGCAGAGGATTTGTCGCTGCCCAAAGCGACAGTACAGAAGATAATATCGGAGATTTTACCCCCTGACATTGTTTTCACCAAGGAGGCACGGGAAGCGTTGATAGAATGCTGTATTGAATTTATCATGATCCTGGCGAACGAATCAAACGATATTGCCGAGAAAGAATGCAAGAAAACTATAGCTTCTGACCACGTAGTGAAAGCTTTAGAAGAATTGGGGTTCAGCGATTATATTGCGCCTATACAGGATGTGCTGGAAGAGCATAAAAAGACTATGAAGAGTCGTGAGAAGAAGCATAATAAGTTTCAGGCTTCTGGGTTGACTGAGGAGGAATTACTGCGTCAGCAGGAGGAATTATTTGCTAAATCGCGTTCCAGGCTGCAGCAGCAGCAGCAGGGACCTGCGGATGCTCCTGTGAAGAAGGAAGAATAGGGGACTGAGATGTCAAGGTGGGAAACCCCGCGAGTATTTTGACATTTACGGGGGGTCTCATCGTTACGTAATGCAAGTAAGTCAATATATTTATGTACAATAGTTAAAACTGCCGGCTTTTTTGTATTACCTTCTTTTCTAGCGGGTCCTGTAGGCGGATAGTAGGAATTCTGTAGCCGTTTTCCGAGTCTTATATCCGATATTTCTCCGATGTTCTTCCGACGTTCTTCCGACGTTTCCCGAGATGATTTCCGGAATATAATATTTCGGAGATAATAGCGTCTAAATTTCTATTATAGTCTCCGAAATTTCTCGGCATACCCGATCCTTCAAACTCCGGCTTATTCCGATCCGAAATTCAAAGCGGAACTTCCGCCGATGCCTATGTAAATCCGGCTAACCGTTTTACCCCTCCATCAGCCATTATTTCCGCACCCGAAACCCCGCGAAAACCCCGCCAGAATGCCGGCATTCCCGGCTCTTCTCGACTGGCGCAATGCGCTCCTTATTTCTCTGGCTTTCCGTCTCTTCCTGGCCTTTTCTCCTTCTTATATCCACCCAGACGAGCAGCTACAAACCCTGGAACCCATCATAGGTAAGCAACAGTCGATTCGCTGTTATCCTGTATAAAAATTGGATCCCCCAGGACCCCCCAGGACCCCCCAGACCTTACAATTGCTAACTACTCTCCTCAGCTTACTGGTTTAAATGGGATACAAGCCTGCCATGGGAATACACGGCTAAGAACCCTGCCCGGTCTGTTTTCAGTCTGAATGTGCTGCTGGGATGGCCCCTGTATGTTTTCCGTGGGTGGTTGAAGACGCCTTGTGCTGTTTTACTGGCTGCCAGGCTTTATACGCTGCTATTCTCCTGGATAGGTACTGATGTGGCTTTTGCTGTTCTCTGTTCTATCCGTGGTGGTGCTGGGAACTACCGGAAGGCTGCGTTTTTCGTGATGACGTCGTATGTGACATGGACGTATCAAAGCCACACTTTTACCAATTCGTATGAGGCTGTTTTGGTGCTGTGGTGTCTTGTACTGTTGGAAATAGTGAGTAATTACGATTCTGTAGTTGCTGCTGCGCCACAGCGGGTCCAGAAGGGGCTGGCGGTGCAGCTGAGCCTTCTGGGGGCGCTTTCCGCTCTTGGAGTGTTCAATAGGATTACTTTTGCCGCGTTTGTAGTCGTTCCGGGGGCTGTGACGCTCCTGCGGCACTTCCGACGGTTTCCTGGTAGTATTTTGCCGTTATTTGCTGCTTTTGGTGCGGTGGCGGCTTATGGGCTTGCATATGATACCCGTGTCTTCTCTGAGAGTGACGCGACGTTCGTATTGTTTGGTAGGCCTGTAGTAATTGCTCCTGTGAACAGTTTGTTGTATAATACATCTACGGCTAATCTGGCGACTCACGGTATACACTCGAGATTCACGCATATTCTGGTTAATTTCCCTGGCCTTTTGGGTGTCAGTTTGCTGTTTTTACGACGGGTTCCTGCGTTGTTGAGGATGGGAGACAATTTTGCTCTTAGTATGGTGTCTGGATTGGTTTTGTTATCACTTATACCACACCAAGAGCCGAGGTTTCTGCAACCGCTGGTCCCTATAGCTGCTGTTCTGGCGGATATTCGAATATCTGATACGATTTCCCGTCGTTTGGTTGCCCTTTCGCTTGTTTTTAATACCGTAATGGGTGTTTTCTACGGAGTTTATCATCAAGCGGGAGTTATTCCAGCTGTTTTGCATCTCCATGACACTCTGCGGCCTTATGGAGAAGGTAATAGTGATGTAGTGGTGTTCTGGAGGACCTATCAGACTCCTACGTGGATGTTTCAAAGTATTGGAGATCAACTGGCTTTTATAACACCAGAGGAGTCTATAGAGGAAGGTAGGGGACGTCAGCTTGCTGAATCAGCTATTTCAGCTTTAAATAATCACTCGCTAGTTGTTGTTCAAGCTATGGGCACCAGTGGAGTTGAAGCTGTCGATCTGTTGGACGTATTGAAGAAAGAGGCGGTGGGAGGAGTCAACATTACATTGGTGGCTCCTTCGGCTTCGGTGAAGACGTCTGAGATGCGTGAACATTTGAAAGGTCAATTGGAGTCCAAAGAAGGGTTTGAATTGGCAGAGACGTGGCATTATTCTCGTCACTATAATATGGATCATTTGGATTTCACGGATTTGGAGACATTTGTTCCAGGGATTGGGATTTACAGTCTTCTTTGAGAGAGGAAGGAGGTGATGATTGAAGGAGAATGGGAGGATGGTATGGGAGTAGAATAGGAGAATAGTAGAATAGTAGTACAGTGGAACAGTAGAAGAATTATGGAAGTAGAGAATGTATGGAATTGAATGGTATTACCCAGGAGCAGTGAAGGTAGAACTGTATAGACAAACAATGTCGTATGAGTAGTACTTCATTATGAGCAGCAAAGGCTGATAATTAATGGTTCTGAAGAGAAGAAATATATGTATTTAATAATGCAAAAATTCAAGCAAAATATATTATTCACTAGACAAGTAAATCCACAACTAGTCTTTGGCGTTGTGAAATTCTACCACTATATCAGAAATAGAATATATATCTCTCATAACAGCTCGAGCCATATATCCACGGATATTCAACTGTTACTCAGAACCTCAAGATCTGCCATTCCAAGAGAAAAATTCCTTCAGAAATCAGCCTGTAGCACGTTGCAATTCTTTAAGAACAATTCTGCAGGAATTGAGTATTCTCTAGCATTTTAAGTCTTGCAGACAAAGAGAGAACCATTTTCCACTCTCAAGCCCATTTATCGTTCGTTGAAACCCCAACTTGATATTCCTGTTTCTTCTCCTCGCAACCATTGGGCAATCAAGGAGTATCAGAGTATTCCAGCACAGATTTCTTCAGTATTTTCCAGTGCAACAGAAGCCAAATAACACATACAACTCCGTTTTACAAACTACTCCTACTTGAGGTACTTCAGCACCCATATTTTCACCTCTGATATACAATTGACCCTCTTTGTCTGCCACTTTTCTCTTCTTTTTCTCTCCTCTCCCTCTCTCCTACATTCTAAACACTACATTAATATAATATATTGAATTCGCCACTTCAACGTCTATTTGTAGAAGTCAAACTTATCAATATCCGAGCTGGTCTTAACTTGACTCGAGTAAGCTTCTTCTAAATCACTCTGAATAATTACATATCTGTTCTTCCTCACAGCTCGCAGCCCAGCTTCCTGCATAATAGCAGCAATCACTGCACCAGAAAGAGGGTCGTTACGAATAATCAGTGAATCCAAATCGACTTCTGGTGCTAAAGACATCTTAGAAGCAATAGTAGAGAAAATCAATCGACGTTCACGACGATCTCTCAACGATGGGAATTCAATCTTCCTATCCAATCTTCCAGGCCGTAGCAACGCAGGGTCTAAAGTATCAGCTCTGTTAGTTGCCATAATCACTTTCACGTTACTTGACTGATCAAATCCGTCCATTTGATTAAGTAATTCAAGCAAAATTCTCTGAACTTCACGATCAGCCCCGGTTTGAGCATCAAATCGTTTCGTAGCAATAGCATCAATCTCATCAATAAAGATAATAGCTGGAGAATTCTCTCGTGCAAGTCGGAAAACGTCACGAACCATTCTGGGTCCTTCTCCTAAATATTTTTGTACAAATTCGGATCCTACAACGCGGATAAACGCCGCAGTGGAACTGTTTGCTACTGCCTTCACCAGCATTGTCTTACCAGTGCCTGGCGGGCCATATAAAAGCACTCCCCTAGGCGGGTCAATGCCGATTTGTTTATATAATTCAGCCTGAGTGAGTGGCAGTTCAACTGCTTCACGGATCTCCTGCTTCTGCATATCCAGGCCTCCTACATCTGCATACGTAACGTCGGGCCGCTCGCTGGCCGACATAATAGCTATAGAAGAGTCCGCTTCAGGCGGTAGAATGTCTACTAACGAATTAGAATGACGATGGAGTGCAACAGACGATGAAGCCTTCAATAACTCCCGATCCAGCGTTGAGAGAATCCGCACAACATAGTTGGACCCCGTGGTGGACGAGACAATCCCTGTGTGCGTATCGATGGGTTCCAGAAACTGTCCAATGACCAAAGGCACCGATTGAATCCGTTTCACTTCTTCCTGGGCCCTTACCAGTTCTCTTTTCAGGTGTTTCTGTTCATCCTTGATGTACTCTTCCTGCAGCTGCAGCAGTTCCAATTCCCGTTCGAGTTTTTTCAGCAGCCGGTAGAGATCGGTGCTGGGCTGTCTAGTAGTTGTTTTGTTCTTTGCTACAGGGTGATTTGTAGTTTTCTCGTGGATTGCCACGGGGTTCTCAATTCCGAGTTCTTCCATTGTGCCCAGAAGTTCCTGGCGGTGTACAGTGGGGATTTGCCGTTGGAGGGGTTTCTGTGCTGTGGATGTGTGGTGAGATTAGAGGGTTGTTTAGTGGGTTTAGGGGGGTTTTATTTGGTGGTTGAACGTCGGATGTTCCGTTGATCAGTCTGGTGGGTTCGGAGGGATTCGTTTGAAGGCGAAATGGAAAGAGGGGGGGATGCGAGAGAGAGAGAGAGAGAGAGAGAGAGAGAGAGAGAGAGAGAGAGAGAGATGAGGTAATCGGAAAATGGAGGATGGGGTTTAATAATAAAAGATTATGTGATCCGTAAATAAAAGGGAATTGAAGATTATGTGATCTGGAATTTTGTTTCTAATAACCGATCACGTCATCTAAAATAGCTCTCCCGATCATCACCCGAGGATGCCCGAGTTATTATTTCGTATCCGAGCCGATAATCCGGGAATCAATGGGTCGAATATCGGGTTCCAGTGGCTCGGAAGTCAACTGCTCGGCGGAAACGACTCGGATGCTTTCGGGATGATTTCTGCGTTCTTTGTTTACTCCCAAAAGGGTGAGCTGCTCGTCTGCCGGCTTATCCGTGACGGGATAAAACGATCAGTTGCCGATGTGTTCCGCATTCAAGTCATATCCTCGGCTACGCCCGTAGCAGCCCCGGTTCTGACACTCGGATCTACCACTTTCTTCCATATCAAATGTCACGAAATGTTTTTCGTAGCAGTTACGAGGTCAAACGTTGACGCTTCAATTGCATTCGAATACCTAAATCGCATAATCTACCTCATTAAAGTCTACTGCTCGGGTTCCCTGGATATCCCCGGGGATATCTTATCTACTGGAGCTCTCCTCGGGAGCAAAGCAAGCAAAACCCCGGAGATCCATCCGAACGACCCGGCCAGTGGCGTGCTGACTGAGTCAGTAGTGAAACAGCATGTAGCACTTATCTATGAACTTTTGGACGAAACTCTGGATTTTGGTTACCCGCAGCTCACTGAGCTGGACGCCCTGAAACTTTCCGTTACGGCTGGCTCGGCACGTGCGCACAGCACCGGCTACGCCACATCTTCGTCAGCCACAACTGCTACGCCTAATCAGCTTGCTCGCCACGCTACCAGCGCTGTGTCCTGGCGACGGCCTGGGATCAAATATCGCCGCAACGAGGTGTTTCTGGACATTGTAGAACAGGTGAATCTGCTGATATCCAGCTCGGGGCAGCCGCTGCACGCCTATGTGGACGGCAGGATCCAAATGAAGTCGCATTTGTCAGGGATGCCTGAATGCCGATTTGGACTGAACGACGCTCTTCTGGTCCCTAGCGGGGCTGACCCGCTGGCTGAGTACGACGTGAAGAATAAGAAAGCGCTTCCTGCTGCTGCTGCGGGGGCAGTTTCGCTGGAAGACTATAGGTTTCATCAGTGTGTAGATTTAGACGATTTTGACGTAGACAGATCTATCAGGTTTATCCCACCGGATGGAGAATTCGAACTTATGAGTTATAGGTGCACTGATAATGTGAATATACCGTTCCAGGTTGTGCCGCAGGTGCGGGAGATTGGAAGGTCGCAGCTGGAGTACAGTGTGAAGTTGAAATCGCTGTATTCAAGCCGAATGTACGCCAATGACGTTGTAGTTTCGATTCCTGTTCCGCCTAACGCTGTGAAACAGACTCACACGAGTTCTGGTGGTAAAGTGAAGTATGACCCATCTGTAGATCTGTTTGTATGGAAGTTTTCTCGTGTAGTTGGAGGGGCTGATTTCTCTTTTAGTGCTATGGTGGAACTGTCGACTGCTGCGACGCTGCCGCGGTCGTCTTCTACGACTTCTGGGGTGTCTGTGCGGTCCAGTGAGTCCCTGGAAGATTTCCGTGATAGCGGGAGGCGTCCTGATGAAAATTACTACCGAGGGAAGACGTGGTCGCGGCCTCCGGTGTCTATGCAGTTCAATATTACGATGTTCAGCTGTTCAGGGCTGGTGGTGAGGTATTTGAAGATCGAGGAGAGGAACAGTAAGTACAAGACAGTTAAATGGGTGAGGTATATGACGACGGCTGGGTCTTACGAGATTCGCTATTAGGGTATAGGCAGATGAATGAGACATTAGAGGGTATATGATTGTAGGGAAGGAAGGATGAGATGGAGAAGCGGGGAGGGGGGATTGGGAGTAGAAAATCAGATAAATAGCTGATAATGCATTGCAATATTCCAAGTGGTAATGACGCTATAAGTATCCTCGGAAGTAAATAAATATATACAGTATTTGTTCAGACAGCACAGAATCCATATATTTCTTTCTTTCCTACCTATTCGGCAGGCCCTTCCCAGGGCCTCGGACTGACAGCTGAGAGACTCCTATAAAGCAGCCGAAGATTCCCGTAAAAAGACCTACACACTCAGTACTAATCACCAGCACAACCAGCACTCGTTAGACACTCATTATACACTCACAATACCCTCTTCTAAACCATCTACACCATCTGCACCGTCTATTCAAATATCCATTTATCGCCCCGCCCACCTAACAGCCCATCGCCCACCTAACAGTCATAAACTCAAACTCAATCGCGAGACCCTCGGACATCGCGTCTCGCTTCGCGCAGGGGAACCCCCAAGCCTGGCTGGCCTTTTCCGATGTTTCAACAAGCTGAGGTGCGATGCGCCAAACGCGACGGCCATTATATTCGGCATTCAGCCACTTCAGCGGGTTATCGACTACTCAAATCGGGTGAAAATCGCTATAAGACTGCCCTTTTGACGTTTTGGTGTTTGTACTGTACTGGGAAAAGTGGGATATCTCGAGATTATCAAGGCAACTGCTGTGCTGAAATCCTGTTCTGCTCAGTAATAAGAATTTCTGCTTGAAAAATACTCGTTTTGCCTGTATTTTATCATTTCTGCTTCACTGCTTGGTTTCCCTGGTTTCCCCCTGTTTAAAGGATTTGTGCTGTATGGTGGCGTGTTGTTGTGAGAAGTTTTACGCAGTAGAAACTCCGGCGCAGAGTATGGAAATCACTTGAATCTCTGTGAAAAACTCATTTTTTTACTCCATTTTGCCCTTCATTGCCGCTGTTTGGAGGTCCAAAGCTTTCATCTCAAGCAGAATTTCCCCCGCTTTTTGCCAGCCGGCCTGGCAATTCACCCCGCCGCTATGCCTAATCTAAGCTCTCCTACAGCTGTGCTAGTCGGATGTGCCGTCGGCGTGGTTTCCTCTATGGCGCAGTCCTTCGGCCTGACGCTGCAGCGGAAGTCGCATGTGCTGGAAACTGCGCGGCCCGCTTCCCGCCAGCGGCCGCCGTACCGCCGTGCCATGTGGCGTTTTGGTGTGCTGTTATTCATACTGGCTAACGTATTTGGGAGCAGTATACAGATATCTACGCTGCCGCTGGTGATTCTGTCGCCGCTGCAGGCTGTCGGGCTGATGTTCAACTCGATATGCTCTGCTCTGCTGCTTGGGGAGCCTTTCACGCTGCTTTCTTCTATAGGAACAGTGCTGGTAGTAGTTGGAGCGTTTCTTATTGCATTTTTCGGTACAGTGCCGGAACCTACACATAGTTTAGCAGATTTGCTGCAGCTCTTGGGTCGGAGGGTGTTTTTGCTGTGGTTTTCCGCCACTTTGCAGTTTGTAGTACTGTTAGTAATTGTAGCGCATTTCATTAGTCATATTTGCAGTTCCGACGGGGCACTTAGACCGGCGATACGGCGGCGGTTGCGTTTGCGGGTTCCGTGGAGCTCCGATCTGCCTGCCACGCCTACTACGCCTACTACGCCTGCCCCGCACTGCCCACCAACCCCTCTGTGCCCGACTTCCCCGCATTCAAAGCTGCCACAGACTCCACATACGCCACATTCTCATCCTTTCCACCCCACGGAACCACAGAACTCCGCCGCGAGACGCAGCATAACGCAGGGAGTCCTGTACGGTGTCGTCTCGGGAGTTCTGTCGGCACATTCGCTGCTCATGGCGAAATCTGCCGTAGAAATCATAGTCCGCGTACTCCTCCCTGACAGTTCTGAACTTTCAAACCCTTCTAGCCGCTATTCAGATCTCCTGCAGTGGCAGAGTTACCTTATCGTCTCTCTGTTTCTGCTCCTGGCAGTTCTGCAACTGTTTTTCCTCAATAAGGGTCTCAAACTCTGCTCCACGTCTGTACTTTACCCGTTAGTATTCTGTGTATATAACGTTACAAACATTGTAAACAGTTTGGTGTATTTCGACCAACTAGCAAGCCTCAGTGCCGGGCAGGTTGCCTTTGTGGTTTTCGGTACGCTGTTAGTGTTGGCCGGTGTGCTGGCATTATCATGGCGGCTCGGAGCTCCCGAGGCGCCGCCAGATGCCGAAGCAGTGCCTCTGACGACCGACCGACGACGTGGCTCGGCAGCATCGCCAGCTATGGAGTTCGGGTTCCGCTACGGGGCTACTAAGGACGATCCTGGGTCGCAGTATGTGAGTTTCGGGTCTCCTACGGCCGCTGGACTGGCCGGCGCCCATGATAGATCCTTGACAGGGCTGCTAGCTGAAGCTGCGGAAGAATCGGGGCCGGGAAACGAAGAGGCGGAGTTTCGGGAGGAGGCCGTTGTGGGTCCTCGGAAGCTGCGGATTGAAATTCCTGAGATAAGCGGTTCGCCGCCTTTGCCTGTAGAAACTGGAACGCGCGGGAAGAGGAGTACCGAGCATCCTACTAGTGCGAGTTCTATGGCTCCAGCGTGGAACCGTTCGCGTCGTACTCTTTCTTATGAGCAGGCAGAGATTCTCAGCCAGTTGAGGAATCTGGGATGAATTTCTAGCCGGAGTTTCCTGGACTGTATAACGAGTGTATAACTAGTGTTCTTAGACGTATACAGTAAGATCAGAGAAAGTATCAATGGTGTCTAAGAAGAATGCGCCATTGTGTATATGAGACATATGAGGATAGAATGGTAGAGCAGTAGTACAGGTAAAATGAGAAACTGGTATGTTTTTTCCATATAACCAGGATGTATCTCTTCCTGATGCGTAAGGTCAGAAAGCTTTACAGGGGTATACTTTGTTCATAAAGTATCTGTAATGGAGTTGTCAGCAAGAATGTGAGATAGGATTATCGTAGGTCTGACGAGATACATCATTTGAACTTGCTGTGGTTTTCTGATACCCAATAAGGGATATAATGTTGCTGATACTTCAGGACTGGATTGCTTGATTACATGGGCCGTTCAGTGTTATTCATATGTTTTTAGTGGTGGTTGTATTTTTATTCAGTGGTGGGAATGATGAGTCGCGCTGATGGGCCTCATTGCATCTTTCAAAAGAGAGAGAGAGGAGAGGAAAGGAGATAATGAAGGATCAGAACAGAGATAACAGAAATGCATTGGAACAGAGACGAGAAACTTGGTAGGGTTTTTTATTGAATGAATCGCAGAACGATGCATCCGGAAAGAATCATCAGAGGAAGACATGTTGAACTCTGAGATGAAATATGCGGAAAGTTCACAGGATGGTCTTTGGTATTTTCATCAACTTGACTAGACCGATATTTCTACCGATATAGCAGTTCCAGCGAATAGTATAGAAAGATGTTAATTGGTCGCCGATGTAATCATATACAAACTGGGATCTTCATTACAGGCTTGGAAGTAACTGTGGTTTCGAATCACTGGAGTAAAGAAGTCACATAAATCGACTGTAACTAACGTGGTTTATAAGGTCTAAAGCTGTTCTACAGCTGATATATATTTGACAGCATTCGCACTGGTAATGCAGCGTTCCGCTCCACAGTATACACAGCATATCCTGCGTTGCAAGTCTCATCTGCTGCGTATCGGAGCTGCTATTCCCTTCCTACGGCACTACATTCAAATCTCTGCTGGATTTAAGCGGCTTATTCTCAGTATTTAAAAGGTTTACGGCATAGATAACTCAGCATTAATACTATTTCTATCTAACTTATTCATTTATCTTCATTCTACGTCCATATGCCAAACAGCATGTCAACTACCCCTCTGCGCGTGGTATATCTAGAAATACTTTATCTTTGGGGTAGGAGTAATTTATTCTGGAAATATCTAATCCGCCTACTCCCAGGAAGTCTATCTATCGTCATTTCCTGTTCACCGCTCAATTGCTAAATCTCATCACTCATCACTCTTCACTCTTCACTCTGCACTCTGCACTCTGCACTCTTCACTCTTCAATCTTCACTCTTCATCACTAGCAATCTCATATGCTGCAAACCCTCCGAGAACCATAGCAGGCTCGTCGATACTACCATGCTCATAACTTAATACTCCCACACCGCCAGGATTCAGTATGAAATGCGGATGATCATTGATGATTCCTCCGGTCCACCGGCGAGCGAGCGCCCGCAGTATATGTCCATGGGCCACTACTAAAATATCACAGGGTTCCCCGGCTTGCAGAGCTTCAGCGTGCAGTTTCCTTACTTTAGCAATAAACCTGTCCAATCTGGCAGTAACAGCTTGAAACTCCTCCCCACCTTCACAGCCGTCTCTCCAGATATTCCACGGGTTCTGCGGGCTGTTGAGACCCTTGGCGTTCCTTATAGCCCGGATTTCGCTAGTGAGGAGGCCTTCGTACTCTCCGTAACGCCATTCAGTGATATCCTCGTCGGTTTCTACTTTTATCCGTTCAGATAGTTC
Organism: Sporopachydermia lactativora; assembly: GCA_030579575.1. Lineage (NCBI taxonomy): Eukaryota > Fungi > Ascomycota > Sporopachydermiomycetes > Sporopachydermiales > Sporopachydermiaceae > Sporopachydermia > Sporopachydermia lactativora. Next base: position 33,081 of record JAKTRH010000007.1, on the reverse strand, counting down.
TGAGTGCTGCTTGAGATTCAGCCTTTGGAGAATGATATCACGGGTTTGAGTGGCTCTCAGTAACGGCGAGGAGAATACGTGGGTCAGATGATAGGGATTTACCATTCCGAGGGCTCGGCCTTGAGTTATTTCTTCCGGGGTTGAAATTACAAACTGCGCAGTTGATCGCATACGGCGGACACCTGATTTTAGTAGCGGCAAATCGGTAGAGGAGGTGTACTGGCCGGTTTGCGACCATTCCGTTTCTCTGAAGAGGTTAGTGGCTTGCGAAGAGGGTGAAAAAGAGAGAAAAGGAGAGCAAAACAGCGGAAAAACGGAGCTGGGAACCGCAGGAAAATTCCACCTGATCCGGAACATCTCATTCCAGCAAACTCCCCGAGGAATTACGCTAGTTGTCGCTTTCTCGTTCATTTTTCGCTCGTTTTAATGCCGAACTTACCCGTGCCGGATAAATATGAGCCTCGGGGTCGGTGCTTTAGAATGCGTCATAGTTGTATTTGTGAGCGAAAAATCACCGAGATTTAATAACCCTAACTGCTCTACAAGAGATATATACGTTTATTATCCCAATTTCCTCCGATTTCCGCCCCACCTACGCCTCTCAGTGCTTTCTAATGCTCATCGTTCGGCTGCACCGAGCGACCACTGCTTAAGTAAACTTTTTCCGCGCTGAGACCCGATGTTCGATTTTTCCGGCTGATTACATAATCCCTAATCCTTTTTAAACTTCCATGCAGGATCATGCAAGCCTCCTGCAGGAGTGTCCCAATTAGTCCAATGCTCATACTCATCACTATGAGAAAATCACAAGAGTGAACAATTCAATGGAAATATCCATTCCATCAGCAGCTCAATAGCAGTAAATATCATCCCAAACTACACCAAAGCCTCCAGAATCTCCTATACTTTCACCCCTGTTTCCCTCAGAAACTATGGACCCCCGCACGTTCCGCAGAATCCGCCGAGATCCAAAGTACCAAGGCGGTGCCCTTCTAGCTACTCTACTTTTCCTCCTATATATCTTCTTCCCTTTCCGTCGCGGGTCTGCCGTCTCCGCCGACGGCACAGCAGCGACAGGCGGTCTCCTCACAGGCGAATTCAACCCCCGCCGGGTGCTCAAACTGATAAACCCGCCGCCAGGCTTGGAATCCGAATCGGCATTCTCTAAAGCTGAACTCCTCACTCATGGACTCCACACTCCTTTCGCCTCAGCTCAGCTGAACAACAAGTGGTTCAATTTTGGTGGCGACACAGTCATCCGCAACGACAAGTACATTCGTTTGACTGGCGATATGCCTGGGCAAACTGGTTGGATTCACTCTCGACTTCCTCTTACTCATCAGGTATTCGTTATAGAAGCCACTATTGATATTCACGGTAAAGCTGAGGGTCTCTATGGGGATGGGATGGCCTTCTGGCTTACTAAGGACCGTCCTGAAGGTGGCAAAGCGTTTGGTGGCAGCGATGTGTTTGAAGGAGTTGGGATTTTCATTGATACGTATAAAAATGGAGCCACAGGTCAAGTATTCCCTTTTATAATGGCTATGATTGGAGACGGGGCCACTCCTTATGATAAAGATCGCGATGGGAAGGCGAATAAATTGCCCAATGGCAGCTGTAGTGTAAGAAACATCCATAATTTGAAAACTGGGCCGGCAAAGCTGAGGATAACTTATGTGAAAGATGGGTTTTTGGCTGTAGAAACGAATTTGAACGATGGAAACCCTCACAGTTGGCAGAACTGCTTGCTGCTGGAAGACGTGGAGCTGCCGCTTATCCGGTATTTAGGCGTCACAGCGCAGACTGGACAGTTGCATGAGAATCACGATTTGCTTGATCTTGTAACCTATGGAGTGTTTGGGCCAGATGGGAAAAGCGTAGCCAGCGCTGACGAATTCTATGTAAGCAGTAAAAATTCTGGCAAGACTGTAGGAAATCGTAGGTACCGTACAAGTGGTAGTCGGAAGAAGAATCGGGAGGATGACGGAGAAAAGGAAAAAGAAAGGGAAAGAGAGCGTAAAGGCAGTAAGAGATTGCGTAAATCTGAGCAGCGGGCCAAAGAGCGAGCTAGAGAGGAAAGCCGAGCACGGAGAGGCAAAATAAGCAAAGCAGTGCATGCGTTTGGCTCCTGGCTCTGGTTTTTCATCAAATTAGGGCTGTTAGTCGCTGTAGCATACGGTGCTTTCACTTTCTACAGAGTGAAAAGGCGGGAAGCGGCTGATAAGAAGTACGGGCTTGGGCTATAAAATTAGATGGTTTTGGGATAGTTGAAAGGTGCAATTGTGTAGATAGTGAGAACGCGGTACGGGAAAACAAGGAAAGCCGAGCCATAGTAGTGAAATGCGTGCTATAATTGCTGATGGTTCAGTTGTTTAGAGAATTTTCATGTAATTACGAGTGTTATAGGCTGATCCACGTAGGTTATTATTGGCTGTAACTGGAGGAATTGGTAGAGCAGAGCTATTAGTATGTCACAGAGTTCAATTATTATAAAGGAGCTGACAATAGGATAGTAAAAAAGAGAATATCTGATCAAATTACTGAGGAATGGTTTATACTGGGAGATAGAGCGATGTCTATCTCCCTGGAACTTCTCGGGTCCTCTATGGTTATGTCGTCTAATACAATTCAGGGCTATCTGATAGTTGGTTGAAGCCTGCTTGGTTCCAGAGTGACAACCCGGATTGCCAGTTGCTCAGTTCTCTGACTGCTCTATGATGTTATAAGTTTTGTAGAACAAAGCTGTAGTTTCTGTAGTGCGAAAGGTATCTCAATTGTTTGCTCAGCCTGCTATTTTTTGCAGAACATCTACATTTTTTTCAACCTTCTACAGCTGACAAAGCTTTTTGTGAGTTTATCCTCTACTTTTGCTACATCAGGTACACTTTTGAATTATGTTTCATAACTTCAAACGATTGACTCATCAACCAGCTCTCTCTGTATCATTCTAGAGTTTCAAAATAGAATTACTGGTTAGATTTTTGTAGAAATTTATTTCATTTTAGCCATTCTGTGAGGCTGAAATGCATACTTTCTCTTTCCTCGTTCACTATCGGTTATTATGGCCTTCTCGGTGTATTCTATTCATTCCATTCCTTCCATTACTTCATTTCTTGTTATCCTTCTCTCAGCTCTTTACGAATAATGGATAAATCAATTTATTTCAATGGATACATCGATCTACTATAATGGATACATCGATAGATCTCCTCTTGCAATATAACAGCTTTGTCCATTGAGCAACAGCTCTCAAAATTTCATAGTATCCACTGTATTTTTTGAATCCATTCATATATTCGTACATCCTATTATGTATTCATTATTTACTCGTCTTTTGATGACACTCCATCATATTTTTTCCTTCTCCCTTCTCCCTTCTCCCTTCTTCCTACTATTTAGCTGTCACCTGCTTATTCCACACCTGTTGCCGCACATTAAAAAACTGCGAGGCAAACGTTTTCCTCCTTTTATCCTCGCGAACAAGTTTAAACCCCTTAGCCTTCAAATCTGCAATCAACGGCTTCTCAAAATTGTGACACACAACAGACAGAGAACCCCGCGGAACCCCGCGTCTTTTAGCTCCCAATGCCGTCTTTTCCACTGCCCAATCCAGCAAATCTCCCCGAATACCAGAACGAAGATACAGCGGTACAACTCCGAGCCCCGTAAGGAGAGTTTTATATACATTTTTATCCCCCGCTTCAGCCTTAAAATCGGAATCAAATTTCAGATTCCTGGTTCGGTTGATATCGTGGAAATACAATCTCCGCTGTTTCTTCAACTGTTCCATATCTACGGGTTGTATACAAGCTGCTGCAATTACCCTATCTCTATACAAAACTACTTCAGTGTTATTCAGCTTACGGGACAATTCTGCGTCCTGTGGTAACTCTCCTTTAGCGAATTTCACAACGTCTAATCCGAAAATAGCTTCCGGCTTTTCATAGTCTGATTCTGCCGTCTCTTTGGTCAGATAATCTGAAGCCCGGCCTGCCAGAGACACAATAGAGATCAGAATCGCTCCGACACAAAGCGTCCATGACCCGAGACTGGCGTAGAAAGCGGGTAAATCTCGGTAAGCGCTGTATCCGACGTAAACGGCGAGGAGGCCGAACTGAACCAAAGTCACTGGGTGCCAAATGCAGTACTGGTTGAGTTCGCCTATGCGTTGTCCGAGGCCGTTGCCGACGACTTTCACTGCGTCCTGCAGGTTCTTCTGGTTCAAAGATTGGCCTTGGATGCCGGGGGCCGCATTTGTGGCGGTATTTATTGATTTTGTGTCTTCCGATGATCCGGAAGTCTCCGAGACTTCTCCGGCCCGTTTAGTCGGGTTTGTGTGAGCTTCAGTCATTCCGCTGGGTACAAAGCGGGTATCTCGGTGGGGTTTCCTGGTGTTTGAGACGTCTTTAGTGCGGTTACAGAGGTGCAGGGAGTCATTAAAGGAATATTCGGTGGCCGACACCGCCTTAATACTGTCAACGGCTCGGATCTGCGGGGAAAGACTTGAGTGGATGAAGTTGCCTAATTTGGAATTGAAAGCGGAGTGAGACGTGATGTGGCGCCCACGTGTGAGAGACAACGATGGTGGATGTGAAATGGGACAGTATATTTATGTTTATGTAATCAGTATATGATGTTGCCAGGGCAATAGCCGATCCGTGTTCCGCTCGGTGTTCCGGCCGGCAAGTCTCGGGATACGTGGCGAGATTCCAGTGTTAAAGAGTAGTTTCTGGGCTTGGCTGTTGTATGGAAAGTCCGCACTGTGGAGCGGCGGATGGCAGAGTACTTCTTAGGCTCTTAATATGGCCCTTGAGACTTCCGTAGACTTCCTATGAGGCCGATTCGGCCTGGCGATCGTGGCCGGTAGGATTCGGAGTGCAAAAATCGGCTGTTTGACTTGTTTTGCCCAAAATCTTGGTCAATTTTAGTGCTTGAAGCAAATTTCTTAAATCCAGATGCCGAGAGTCCAGCTCTAAGCTATCTGCGTTTATAATCATAATCGGTAGTTCTCATCAATTCTCACCTCATGTGCCTTCAAAACGGGCCCCCGATTTGTATGTAACCATAAACACATCTAGCGGGTCTGCCATGTTGTTTTGTGCCTCTTTCGCGTTGAACAGGAACTCTTGTACTCCCGACGGGTCAAAATACCGGTAATCCTCGGCTAATTCCTCCGGTGACGACGAGCCGTCTGTGTCGGATGTGGAGACACTGCTAAGACTGTCAGAGAGCAGAAGTGGCGGGGCATCAAAAGGGAACTCGGCAGGGTTTGTGCGGTCTATGGGGTACATAGAAAACATGTCTGGGGTAATTGACTTTGGCGAATCTCGGTGAGATTTCGATCTGCTTCTTTTCTTCCTTTTTTCACCACAGGAACGAAGATGCCTCACTAAAACGTCTTTCCGGGCAAAAGCGCTGGAACATTTTGTGCATTTGTAGGGCCGCTCTAAAGTATGGATTCTTTCATGCCGTATAAGATGCTCGGCTCTTTTGAACTTCATATGACACACTTTGCAAGCTGGCACCGGTTTTTTCCAGCCAGCAGCTTTGAGGTTTAGCTTTAATATAGACTGCATTGATTGCATTGAAGGTGCTGAACCGTCCAGCGGGTTGATCATCATGGTTGAGGCTGTCATCTCTGATTGTGGATGATCAGTGGTCTTGTGAGGTGTTCGGCGGCGAGCTGGATGGCCTGTGGTAAAAAGGGGATCTCCGGAGAGATTTACTGATGCAGGTGTGGCCTGTTTTTCCCCGGATTTCCACGAGTTATAAGGCTGGGCACAACTTTGCAATTTTCAGGCCGGGAATATTGAGTTGAGGCCTTGGGATAACGTTTGCGTACATCTGCTGTACGGAAACCCTAGTAATGAACCTTAAATGGATTTATAACCTTATTTTGGAAGAACACGATTTACAAGTTTCGACGGGTCTGATAGGCATGGGTATTTTGTCAGTATGAAAAAACTGATTTGAGATTTTTAATGGTCCTTAGTGTACTTAGGGTGATATATATGGAGGAAAGGGTTGTCTCGTTCTTTGAGCGTCCAAACAAGTAGCAGCTTAGTTCATCTTCCGTCCCTCGAAGTTCGCTCGCTGTCAAAAAGCCCACGGCGAAACGAAACCTGCATGGCTCACCAAACACATGAAATACAACTCCGATGGGCCCTGGGCTACCCACAGACTACTGAAACAGACTATCATCGGTGCCGATACCCGCAATTAGTCCCCGTTGCACCTGGAGGTTTGTAGTGAATCGGCGGAAACGATTACCCAAGGTTTGGGCAGTGACGCTAGTGCATGCAGCTGGAAGTTAGATCTTGAGGGGACAATTCACGGTTCGCAACTTGGCATTTGATGAATCATTCAGATGTTTTTATGAGTCAGCAATGTACTTTAGAAGGCTATTTAAAAAATTCTTGAAGCTGTGCTATAAAATTTTAGGATCTTACAGGTCGATAGAAACCGCAGTAGATATTCGAAGATATAGTGTTCCGTTTCAGGGAATCTGGGGTAAATGCTCTCAAAACTCTAATTACGCGAGCCTAACCTTTGTCTTGCGTACATCGGGATAACCTCCTATCCTTCTTGCCCGACGACGCGTATCGAGTGTGCAAATGAACGATATTCAGCTGCATAAACCAAAAGAGGATCTCCAGCAAAGTCGATACCCCATGGGGAACACCTTGGGCAATTAATATGACAATGTGTTTACCCGTGAACAAAGGAACCTTCAATCCAACGTCTATCAGTCTCATTGTGTGCCTGAGCTTCTTCTGTTCGCCGTGTAGTATTACATCTCCCCTATTGCTATTTTCCCAAGCACTTTAAATATAGCTACAATTGAATATACTCCTCATTTCTCGTCCTTCTCATTTTTCTCCTCTGTATCCTCTCTTGTTGCTACCAATTTATTGGTTCTCCTAGCTTTCACTCCTCATTCACGTCTCATCCCAGACTTCCCCACATTATCGTTACGTACACTCCAAACTCTAATACAGTTTATTGCCCGCATATACGTTTGTCCATAACTTTTGCAAACCTTATCCCTGCGGAGATAGCCAAGCTCTCAACATCCTGTATCCTCCATCTTCTCAATTGTCTTCGTACTTCCGGATGACCTCTCAGCCCACTCAATAGCTAACCCGTAAATTTCCGCTCATAGGGCTGAATGTATTTCCGCCCTGCTTGCCACCCCTGAGTTTCACAACATATAAAGACCTACAGCGCTCACTCATCGTTCACCATCACCCTGCCTCACTGATCATCTCTTGTTGCTCCACTATCTCCAGGTACTCATCTTTACTCGAGTAAACAATTTCAAAATGTCCAAAGCAGCCGAACACGACAAATACTATCAAAACCTCTTCCACTGGACTGACACAGCTCAGGACGGGAATGTCCCAGCCCCGTACAAGCGAGCCAATGACCCCTATGAGTACTCAGCTGGCTGGGGAAATGCTCATGTAAGTGTTTGGCTTAGTTATTCTGCCTACAACTCTTCTTTTTCTCTCATTTTACTCATATTAACTATTAGGCTTCGGAAGCTATCCCGGGCACTTTGCCGCAAGGACAAAACTCCCCACGACAGTGCCGTTTCGGACTCTATGCCGAGCAGCTGACTGTCTCCGCTTTCATTGCTCCTAGGCAGTTCCAGCGGCAGACTTGGCTGTACCGTATGCGCCCCGCTGTGGCCCACAAAGGTTACACGGATCTCCCGGACAACCCCGATTGCGACAATTGCTTCCTCCCTTCAAATCCTCGGATCCACGTGTCGCCTACTCAGTTGGCATGGAAGCCGTTTGACATCCCAGAAGGTTCCGATGTTGATTTTGTCGCAGGATTAAAAGCCGTGGCAGGTTGCGGAGATCCGTCACTACGCGAAGGTCTCGTTACTCTGATGTACATGGCTAACGCAGACATGAAAGACACAGCGTACGTCAACCAGGACGGAGAAATGATGTTGCTGCCTCAACAGGGCCGTTTGGACATCCAAACCGAATTTGGGTGGCTGTATGTGCAACCGGGTGAAATATGTGTAATCCCGCGTGGAGTCCGATTCTCGGTAAATCTGCCCGATGGCCCGTCGCGTGGGTATGCTTTGGAACTGTGGGGGTCGATGTTTGAGATCCCTGAGCTCGGTCCGCTTGGAGGGTATGGATTAGCCAATGCTCGGGACTTTTTGTATCCTAAGGCGTACTATGATGACCCTGAAAGAGAAGTTACCTACCGAATTGTCTCTAAGCTGAACGGCAGATACTTTCTGTCAACTCAGCCACACACTGTGTACGATGTGGTGGCTTGGCACGGAACTTCCGCTCCTTACAAGTATGATTTGACAAAATTTGTAAACATTGGATCCATTTCTGTTGATCATATTGATCCGTCAGTCTTTTGTGTTCTCACCGCCCGATCTCGGGATCCCACGGCTCCATTGGTTGATTTCCTCATCTTTTCCCCTAGGTGGGACGTCGCGTCAAACACCTACCGGCCTCCTTTCTACCACAGGAACGGATCATCCGAGCTTATGGGTTTGTTATACGGTGAATACGGTGGAAGATCTGACGAGTTTCAGCCCGGTTCCCTATCCTTTGAGACCGGAATGACTCCTCATGGTGTGGCATATCCGGAGTTCAAAGCCGCTAGCGAGAACGTTCCTCCCGAGATGAAGATTTCCTTGGGATCAATTGCCTTCATGTTTGAGTCTAGCAGGGCATTTGCTATCACCGAGTATGCTTGGGCTTCTGACAAAATCCACTATCATGATCCTAAGATGTGGGATGATTTGGTTTCAAATTTCCCTAAGCATTTGGATGAAGTAAAGAAGATTGTAGGGGAGAAATGGAGACATGGAGTGAATGATGCCGGCAATCATTAGTATAATAAGATATTGATTGACTATTAGTTGATTGTAGGAATAAAAAAAGGGGGGGAAGAGAAGAAAGCAGACATAGTAATGAATGGTAAAAGGGGGATCGGTATTTGAATGAATTGGAGTTGTATGAGGAAATTGAGTTGAAAATATGATGGTTTTTGCAGTGATAAAAACCGAAAAGAATAAAATTAATAAGAATGAGTTGGTTTGACATAAGGAGAGAATAGAATTGAGACGTAGATAAACCTATGAATAAATAAGTATGTTGGCCATTCGAAAACAACCATTAAGGAGGGAAAGACTTCTCTAAGTTGAACTTTGAAGTCGAAAGGAAGGTATTTCAAGTGTGAAAAAGGGAAATGAAAGGAAACATAAGAAAGAAAACAGGTAGAATCACTGGAGCACAAGCAAAAGCAATTTATGAATTCATATGAAAATAATGCAGAAAGAAGGTAAACTAGTATTGCAATGTTTCTGCTGAACTTCAGTTCACCTGGTGACTGTTCATTCTAGAAATATACAAAGAGCACAATATAATACAGCCATCACGGACAAAAAAATGTTATAATACTGGCTGCACTATCCGATTATCATACATACATATTTTCTATTACTTGGTATAAAAAACTGGGAACAAAATATGGTCATCTTCTATAAGAAAGCACTGTTATATTACATTTTAAGATCTACAGTTCAGCTGGAGATCTTCGAGAATACCACGTTCAGTCAGAAACTGACAAAACCAGAACTTCCTTTCAACAGTCTCTCGGTAGCAACATCTTATCATGTTAGCCTTCCGTTACGCTCAGAAATCTATCAGTATTGTGCCGGTCAAATACCGAAAAGTAGAGAAAATATAAGCCGCAGAGTGATGAAGAATGAAGAGAGAATTTATGTGCAGTCTGGAGAGCTAACAGCTACAGGGAAAGAACTATTGGAAACAATCGCACATGACCAAAACCACCGGTGCTGCATCTGAAATGTTTTGCATACCCATCTTTAATTGATTTCCCCCATCTCTGAGATATCATTTTCTGTCTCAAAAGTTCCGTTATTGCTGCTCTTTCCGACCCTCTCGGAACTTCCGCCGCTCCTGCAATGTGAGGAGACCCGATGTTCAGGAACTTCGGCTCTCCTCTTGCATCCCGACGGTGGTTCTCGGCAATCCGAACCCGGATTAACCGATTCCCTGGAACCTGACGGAAACAATAGCCAAATATACAGAGAGCAACTTATATATTTTGCTTGAAAACCCTTAGAATTTGACATATCACAGATTGGACCACTTCTTGCCTCATTACTACTTCTCATGTTCCCTTCCGTTTCTGCTTTCCCGCTTTTTCTTCCTCCTCTTTTCACTTTCTTTCTCCATACTGCCTAATTTTTCCCCTTTTCATTGATCTTTGTCACCACTTCTTTTACGCTTTTCAACCATCTAGTTGGCTCGTGTGCAAACGCCAAATGGTTCCCGCCGTCCCACAATTGGTACACTCGGCCTCCGATCCGCTCAGCTTCAGCGGCCGCAGAAGCTAAATACGGTGCGGTACAGCCGTTCCAGCACAGGGCAACTGGAATTTCTCTTTGCAACAAAGCGTTAGCCACCGCATTCCTGGATGCTTCACTGGAATTCCCCAGCTTCCAGTAAAACCCGTGTCCGACCATCTCGGGAGTCCAGGATGCATTGAGCAGATCTGTGGGCAAACTGTCGGAACTGTGTTCCGTCATTTCACCGTTTGGCCCGTAAAACCCGCCGATCCACCGGGAAAATCGTTCCGCTGTTTGTTGTGCCGAAGCCGCTCCGTTCATTGCCGCTACATAGTCGGGAGTAGCAGGAAGGCCGAAAGCACTGCCGGGTGGTTCGTATAAAATCATAGTTTTTACTTTTTGCAATGCTGTGTTGGGAATGCCCGCAGCTCGGCGAAACTCGGTGTCTGCTAATGCCACAAGTAGCGTTGTGCCCTTTGACCATCCGATGAGGGTTATGTTGCCACATTTCTGCGCCACAATTTCTATGAAATCTGCCAAATCCCGAGCATAATCTCGCGTCATCTGTACTGCATCGCCCGTCAATTCGGCTTCAGCCACAGAAAGTGGCGTAGACTCTTCGTAGCCACGTTGGTTAAAACTAATGAGGCGGAAGGGCAGATTTTCCGACGCCACTGCCGCGTACAGCGGGCCAAAGATGGAATTGTTGAATCCGACTCCATGTACAAGAACAAATGTATCATATGTGTCGTCTTGGTTCCGACATTTCGGCGTTCCTGAATCTGTGTAAGCTAGAAATGAACCGCTCGGCAGCGTCACGCGTTGTGTGTCCATGATAAAATTGGAGGGACTGTAGAGATGGTAGAGGTCTAAATTTGAGAGTTGAGAGGGTGAAGAGATTTCCTTTAGTCCAGAGTATTCAAAATGCTGGTATTAGAGGAATACCAGATGAGGAGGCGAACGTTGATGATTTTCTGGCCTGACTTTTGTTATTCTATAATTTATCCGTCTGTTCATTGATTTTTCACTATTTTTTTTTTTTTTTTTTTAATTTTATTCCCGTACTAAACTTCCTGCTTTCCTCACTGTCTATCCGGTTGATCTCTGCTCCCCGGAAATTCTTTGCCGAATATGCTTTATGACTTGCGTACCCCGCGAAAATCTTATTTCGGTAAATTCATTATCCGAAACCTTATTAGAGTATATCCGAACTTTACTACAGTGCATAAACCCTATTACTGTACGTTACATTGGTATCCGTACACTCAGGAACCAACCCTGAAATGAGAAAACCACATCTATGTGCCGAATTTCCGTTATTCTTCCTGCTAAGTGTCTTTAGAATATGACGCGGAGCATCCATTGTTTCAACCAGCTCACAATTTCCGTCCGCAATGCCCGAAAAATCTGTCAACATCTTCCTCACCGGTATGTACATCATCTCCTTCGACTCCTCCTGACCCGTTCCGCTATCTAACTCCTTCAGGCGCCACGGGATACATCGGTGGCACAGTTCTTCATCGGCTTTTGACTGAGCCTCCTTTTGATGTTATCCCAGACGTCCATGTGACTGTCAGAACCCTTGAATCACGCCTCAAATTACTCGATCGGTATCCCCGCCTCGATGTGACCGTCGCCAGTTACGCGGATGTGGCTCAGCTGGCTCCTTTAATATCCCAAGCAGATATTATCATCCACTGTGGGGGCTCGGCAGATAATTCCCACTCATTGCGCCTCATACATACCTATTCGCAGCTGCACAGCTTCCTAATCCACACAGGTGGCTCGGCTGTTCTCTGCTATCCAGACGAAGACAACCGTCGAGGATCCCATATATTCAACGATGTCACCCACCAGCAACTTATTTCTTCTGAAATCCCGCTCAGCCATATCCATCGCCACATTGACAAGCTTTTTTTCACCCTTTTCGGCCAGCGGAAAGCCATCATTCTCTGCCCCGCACTCGTCTATGGACATGGCAGTGGCGTAGGGAACACTCATTCTATCCAAATTCCAGCCATAGTAAAAACGCTTCTTCTAGCGGAGCGGCCAGTGGAGTTTCCGAGCCGAGAAACTATTTGGAGCTCCGTGCATGTGGATGATTTAGCAGATTTGTATATGCTGATCCTGCGGGTGTACTGCAAGGATTCTACGCAGTTACAGTACGGGGGAAATGGGTATTATTTTGCAGCGGATAGCGAGTTGCGGCTATCAGAGGTAGCTGATGATATTGTAAAAAGGTTGCAAATGAAAAGCCAAGAAAGGGAAAAAGCCTCAAAGGAATCTACAACTGTGATAACTGAAAAAGAGCTGAATAGTGAGGATTTTGCTGCAACCAGATTGGGTGCTAGTGTGAAAGCTGAAGAAATTAACACCAGCAATAGTAATGCAAAGGAGAGTGAGGCAGTTGAAATGATGCCTGAAACTTTGAATGACTCAACAAAAGAAACAAAACCCTTTCATTTGCTTGCCTCACTGAAATCTAATCGTCTTTCCTTACCACCATCTATCCACATTAATGATCTGATAGCCAATGAATCTCCAGAGTCAACAACAGCAGCAATCTACAAAAGAGCTCGCTTTGTCATGCAAAACAATTCGCGTGTTCGGGCCTTCAGAGCTTTCAGGCTCGGGTGGGTTCCGGTAAGAGGAGATGCACATGAATTTCTAGATGAAGAGATTAACTATTGGCAACAGGAGTTGGGAATCAGCGGGAGTAAAGAAATTGGAGGAGAAATATAGTAGAAATGCATAACAAAAATAGGATAGATTCAAAATATAGAGTAGTAACTAGCCTTTTAATTTTCAAAGAAAGTTAGTATTATCCAGAACTACAGAGTGAATGAAAAGAGAGAGATGAAGAGAATCAGCGGCATATTTCTGAGGGAGGAAACTGTCTTGGTGTTGTATAAAAAGTAGTAGATAGCAAAGAAGTATGAGTAGAGATGGGTTGCTTCCTTATGCCTGTTCTGCGGTGTGCTGCCGACACATGAATGAGTATTGTATTCTTCAGGCTGATAACTTCCCTAGCCGTTGTGGTAGTGTGATTTACAGGGATTGGATGGGACAAAGACAAGTAGTTAATAAATGGTAAAGAGTGAGATAATAGACTTTTGAAATGTCAGGTGTTCACAGGGAAAACATTATAAGTAATGTGTTGTAGCAATTGCATGAGGAAAAAGAATTGCAACACCAAAGAAAGGAGAGAGGAGAATAGAATAGAGAGAATGGCATAAATGGTGTCCAGAATTAACAGATGAGAAACCGATAACAATAAAAGGATTGGTCGTAAGAGTTGGAATCGTGAAAACTCTTGAATATCCACCTATTGAAAATAATATGCTACGCTGAAAAACCTTCATATACAAACAAACTACAGCCTATCAGTGTACATCACAATGAATCTTGAATCTGTTTTCCATTATTACCTCCTTCGTAGTTCGATGGGTCTCTCACTTTTCTGCTAGTTACTGTCAGCTCATCAGCTACAGCTGATGCCCAGAAGCTCCACTTAGAAACGCATACGATCTCCCGCGTATTCAAAAGAGAGACTTCTAAGCTTTTAGTCGTTCTCCTTCTTCGCCAGTATAATTTCTCCCACATTCTCTAATTTTACTATTTCTTCTATCATCTTTCATCTATCTCATATGTTCTGCCTCCTTTCTTCCCCTCGTCCTATCTTCTCTTACCCACTCAGATCTGTCAACATCTGCGCCACACGGTTCCACAGTTTCTCCTCCTGCTGAGCCACGCTCTCCTCCCCTAGCACTTCCCCATAAAACTTCAGCAGCCTGCGCGCACCTGCCATATCTGCCACAGGCCGCTGTTCCTTCATTTTCTCCATTACTACTTTCGCCAATTCTCTTTCCCGATTAGCCAACAGAGCGGCCAGTAAAGCTTCAGTAACTTGAGCCTCTTCTTCCGCCACACGGCGTTTGAACACTTCAGCCCCTGCAGTGTTAAAAACGCCTAAAGCGGCGTCCACACCAATTGTGGCGTTGGCCAAGATTGTCTGCGCCACTGAGACAGCAGTCACTGTTTCCCCCGCTTCGATTGCAGCATAAAGTTCGCTGCTCGCTTCCGCTGCGTGGCCCGCTAATGCGTATTGCCGAATTCGTTCGGTTCGTGGCGTTCCGGGGGCAAAATCAGGCAACGGCTGAGCCACAGCTTCCCGATGGTTTGAATGGGGATCATCTGAGCCACGGTTTTGTCCCTTTTCGGATTTCTTCAGGTCCTCAAAGTGGCTCAGCTTTTTAACTCCTGTTGCGATGTCTCTGTTTGGATGTTCTTCATCGTAGCCAAGTTCGGCAAGTGTGGCGATTGCCTGTTCTACGGCTGCTGCTGCGCCACTTTCTGCCATCTTTTCCGCTGCTTGTAAGGCCGCCTGCGCCTCCGCAACTCCGACGGGCACGTGCATCGCTTGCAGATGACCCACTAATGCTAGCACAGCCCCTGGCTGATCCGCATCAAGCATTTGCTGCGCCACACGAGCCGCATCGCCCCACTTAGGTCTAAATGGTAGACTGCGCCACTTCTCCAACGGCAACTCAGCCCCCAGAAGCCTCAAAGCATTCCAAAACGGGTAAAACAACTCCCCAGGGAGGCGCAGCCTCTCATCTTCTGCATACTCAATCATCTGCCACATCCGCGCCACATGGCGCTCAGAAAGGAACGTTTCCAAGCCTACACCAGCGCCACCTTGCTGCGCCTCAGCAGAAATCTCCTCCGCCTCGACCACATACTTCTGCAGCACCGCCGTGCACACCTCAGCCCCAATGAAAGCACCGTCGGCCCGTGCTCCCTGCAAGAAATCTGCAGCTGTTCGGTCGCGTCCAGGCGAATGCGTCACCAACTCCACCAACGCCTCTCCGCTCGGCACAAACCCTGCGCCACGCAAAGCCCGCTCCTGCGCCACAGCATCCGCATAGCTGCGCCCCGCGCTGAGCCTCACTAGCCGATCTCGTAACTTAGCCACAGTCATTGGTAGTATGTCGCTTTGCTGCGCCACTTTCTCGACCAATTCGCCTAACAGGGCTTCCATCTCATCCGCGCTGATTTCCATTTTAAACACCTCGTCAGCCTCGTCCTTGTGCTGAAATGTCCAAAGGCGGTAAATGTTGAACGCCCCCAACGTCTCCGTGAGTTCTGCGCCTGTTTCCAGGAGCTCTGCGTGGCGCAGCGACGGAAGTGTAACGCGTGTGTCTGAAAGCTGCGCCACCAGATCGCCTAAAACGGTCAAGGAAGAAGTGCTAAGAAGTGAGGCATCAGCAGCAGCTAAGCCACTCAACGCCACAGCCAATGTAAGACTACGTGGCGTAAATTGTGGCTTAGCTGTGTCCCGCGGAAGATCCGCCATTAAAACTTCCACATGTTTATTGAGGAACTCTGCTAGCTGCTCCACAACCGCCTTGGCTCCATCCTGCTGAGCCACTAATGACGCATACGTCTCAGCCACAGCCCATAGCGTGGCGTAAAACTCCGTTTTCGAACTGAACCTCCCTGTCTCCCCGTCTCCGGACATTTCCACATTCAGCCGACTCAGCACCGACGCCACAGCCGCACTGAAAGCTCGGGGGGGTTCCGTGGCATGAGAAACCCCGTCGGTAGCCGCCTCGGCAAGAATTCGAGCCGCCTCGGCTGGCCGCTCGGCCTCCATCAGCCCCATCGTGATATCCGCCACGAACTCCGCCGGTACGCGCAGCTCCTGGCGACGGCAGTCTTCCCAAATTCGGACGAGTGTGCCTGTATCGCCCTCGGTGCGAGAAAATCGTGCAAAAGCGGCACGGGGCTTCAGCAAGAGATTGTCGTGCAGTGTAGATTGTGGCTCAGCTTGTGGCGTTGTAGCAGATTCTTCCGGTTCTGGTAATGACGCATTGTGTGCCGCTACTGCCGTGGCATAAATGCGACTGAGCAGCGGCTCGTCTCTAAGCCTCTCGGCGGCCTCTGCGGCACTCGCTAAAGCTTCCAGCGGCAGACGAAAGAGATTTCCGCTTGTTGCCGTGGCGAGGAGTTCCCGAGCAAACTGGGGGCTGTCTGTGGCGTCACGAGCAAGGGTGGTAAGGCACGTGAGCAGCTCATTCTCGGTTAACTGGGTTTTCAGCTGCGCCACAAGTTCAGCCACCAATTGTTTGTAGTCATTTTCGGAGTTGTGTGGCTGGTGTGTCGAATCTAGTAACTGCGTTACTACTTTCTGCACTAGTTGTGGCTTAGCAGCTGATTCTATTATTCTGGAAAGAGTAGTTGTTCCCCTACTGTCTGTGGCGTAAGAGGGTCGTTTCTGGGGCGCAGTTTCAGTCGGATGAGCCACCATGCGGGTATGGGTCGGGCAGTGGAAATGCCGATGAGTCAGACGGCGGATGTGCCGCGCTGGACCGCGCCGTGCGGCCTGTTTCAAATTCAGCAAGGCACGGGAAGCCATTGAATGTATTGTTCGTATTTGTGGAATATGAAACACAAATCACGCGCAACGAGAGCGGAAGCCATCGGGTTTTCGACGAGTCGGAAGAGCCGAAGTTTCGGTGATCCATGAAAAATGGAATGCTTCATAAATTTTCGTTATTATGGGAAATAGAGTTTGGGGCTAGTGCAGAGGGAAGTTAACGTTTTGATTGGATTGGGAAGCTCGTGCATGAGGGTGCAGAAACTGTAACCGGAACAAGAGAGAACAATAGTGGTTAGAGCAGTGAAATCAAAGCAAATCGCCGACATTGGACATGTTTTGGTCTGTTTAACATTTGGTTAGAGTGGATCAGTGATTTGTTTTCAATAGATAGTAGAGGCACTCACAGGTGAAGGGGTTTCGACGGCAGTACCGGTGGAGCAGTTCGCATGACTGACGCATACAGCGTGCGGTAGACGAAATGCCGATGGAACGGAAGCTGATGAAAGCAAATAGGAGAACTCCATATTGTATAGAACGTTCATACGTTTCCGGTCATATATTTGACAAGAAGCTAGTTGGTGTGTGCTTGCTTTCTGTCTTGCTTGTCGTCTGATGTTCCAGAATGTCGCCTTTTCATGGCAGCTGAGGTTCGGTCTTCTTGATATAACCATATTAAGTTTTTCAAGACAAAAGTACAACAGTTTATTATTGCTATGTAACAGCTTGGAAACCGGTCCAACCCCGCTTTAGATACAGTCATACGCTTTCTCTGACGGATTATCCCTACTCTTCTCTATTGCTTTCTTTAGGTAGATTTGTTACTCCTAATTCGTCAAGGTTTTACGAAAGTAGAAGGTGAATTTTAAATTATATGCATAGTTATGCGTCCTTCTGCACGTTCCTGCGCGCCTGCGCGTTTTAGTCCCGAGGGTCAAAGCCGAGAAATTATGGTAATTTCGGCTTCTTGACATCGCGGTTTTCAGTCTGGAAAAAGCTCTATACGAGGAGCCTGTTTACTTGACAGTATTCTATACTAACTCTGGAAGAATCCCTTTATCTGGTGGTTGTTTTTATTGTTATTCTTTGCTAACCGAGAAAAAAACGCACCGCTATTCACCGCTCGTGAGGAAGCAGAAAACATTTCCCGAAAATGTTTCCGAGGAAGGTTCCGATTCATTTAATCTCGTCTCTCAGTTGATTTTCTTTAATATCATTGCTATATTTGTTTTAGTACTTGTACTTCTAATTTCTTGACAATTATTGCTTGCGCTGATCGTTTCTAATCTCACAAACTCCTGAAATTATCAGATCAACTGATCGGCAAGCACTTCCGATATCACTCATTTCAGAGCGTATTTGCCTTCTTCTTGGAATTTGGTTATTGATTGTTGGGTTCAATTGGTTCGCACGATTCTTTGCCTTGCCGTATTTCATTCATCCTTTCAAAACTGACATTTTCTTTCATGTATCGACAATCTGTCTCTCTAAAAGAAGTTTGATACCTATATCCAACTTGCTCTGGCTATAAACTCAGTACTAAAGGGATTACTTGTTATTCTTTGACTTTTACATATTGGAGGAGTTGAAGAATGATTTTAGACAACAATGAGCAACAGAAAATCCACCGCGGTTGTAAATTTGCAGCTGTTTGGGGTGTTTAGCTAACTAGAATCTTAGATGAAGGCAAAATGATGTAATAGAATATGATATTGTTGGAGTAGAACTATAGTAGAACTATATAGAATAGTCTGTCACTCTTGGATAATACCACAATACTTTGTGAATGAAATAGGAAAGTGAGCTTCACATTGAATAGTCATGTTACATCATCCCCGAAAGGATGACAATCATCCTGACTTGTTTAGAATCCTGCAGTATCCACTGGAGATGATAGTATCTTGAATTGTTTAGGTGTGGAATAGAGAAGTGTGGTATTCTTTCTTTGCAGAGTCGTATGTTGCCTGTTGTGACATTAGAAATATACCAGAGAGTTTTCTTTCACCAGGATATAACGGTCATCGAAAAGAAACTAACAAATCGCCGTATGGATTTTTTAATCTATATAAGTGTGTCCATATCAGCAATGTATCTAGAGAAAATAAAGTAGAAGGGTCATGAGATATTTTTAAACTTTTCCATACTCGTTTTCTTCCCGTAGCATTCTGACAAATCTCCTTCTTTTGCCGCTCTGCATATCCTGCAATGGATGGTCTAGCCTTTTAAAGTGGGAATCTGACCACTAGAAAATGGAGTGATAAATCTAGAAGGTGAGGAGAAGAGGAGAGAAGAACAGGAGAAAACAGGAAATGAAAGGAGAGGAGAGGAGAAGAAAGGAGGGGCAGAGAAGAGAAAAGAGAAGAGAGGTAGTAAGCCATCCGTAAGGTAAACCTCAAGTTCCGAAATGTCCAACTGTCTCCAGCAACTTCCGAATTGAATCTGTTTTGTCGCTCGCATCCTCTCTTGTATATGACAATATTACTCTGAGCTGCTTATTAGTCCAGTTCTCCTAATACTGATATTTCACGCTTAAATTTTACACATAGTCAACCAATACAGTCCTGTAAGCTACAGTAATTCATTAACTTGTAAATCACATCTTCTCATTTATTAGAATTTTCATTCATACTTCACTTTACGTACTAACTTAATAACATCTTATTACCTATCAAAATATAAATTTAGAAGGAGAGACCGTTGTCAATCTTGCGCTGAACCATCTTCCAGTACATCTTTCTCTGCTTATATCTGATCTTGGGACCGGCCCAGATCATGATAATGAAAGATCCAATACAGATAAAGCACACAGCTGCTGCTTCAATAAACGCATTCTGGAATCCTTGATTGGTGTACCATTTGGTGATACCGTAATCGATTCCAAAAGTCATAGCATTTCTGATCAAAACAATAACAGGCATACTCTCCATATCCATTTCCTTGTAGGTATCAACAGAGTAAGTCAAAGCTGCTACACAGCCCAGAATATTGAAACCACCCATAATACCGGCACCGACAGCAAGACCAAACCAGTGAATTTCGTGATAAAATCCAACACCCCAAAGGATAAGAGCAGCAGGTCCAATAATAGCGTAAACTACGAGCAGCCATAATCGATCCTCAGAAAGGGAAACTCCGCCTCGACGTTTTGCCAGACGGACTTTCAGCCAATCAGCAGTCCAACCAGCGTAGAAGTAGCAGAAAACAGAGAAAATAACAGGCGAAGCATACACTAGACCCGTCATAGCTGCCGAAAAGTTATAAGGAGGAGAGTTGAACACCACAGCCAGCGTCGCGTTCAGCACAGAGTACCACAGCAGAGAAGATCCGTAAAGGAACCCACACCATAGAGTTACAGGAAATCTGGCCATCAGGAAAGGATCAACAAAGAATCTGCCAAGTAGGAATTTCTTTCCTGGAGTAAACAGCGCCATTCTCGTCTTATACGAGTTCATAGTGATGGAAGTGTCAATGTGTGCTGTGTCTCCGACGAAAATCTCGTCCGGAGTATCGGAAGAGTTGTCAGTTTTCTCAGCAACAGCTACAGCTGCGTTTTTGCCTGAAGTTTGGGACATCACAGCCACAATATCAAGGGATTCCTGAACAGGATTCTCTCTAGAGTAGTTTGTCTCCTCCAAAAAGAAGAAAATAAAGGCAAAGGCAATAGCAGAAAAGATAGAAGCCCAGTAGACGCACCAACGCCAGCCCTGACCGTCAGCAATAAATCCGGCAATCATCGGAGCCAAGTAGTTAGACGTGAAAAGAGCAATAGCGTAGATACCCATATAGGTACTTCGCTCGTGCTCAAAAAACACATCAGCGACGGAAACACCGGGCAAGGCCTCGATAGCACCTGCACACAGACCAATAAGAATCTTGCAGCCATACCATTCACCACTGGTTGTGCAGTAAACTTGCCAAATGCAAAGCAGGCACGTGGCCACAGAAGAGAACAAATACACAGGACGTTTTCCATACTGCATAGCCAAGGGAAACCAAATAAAGCAACTAATACCCAGGAACAAAAACATATAACCAGCACCGTGGACGAGATCCCCCACTGGGATGCCCTTGGCTTCAGCAATGTTAGTAATAACTGAATTGACTGCAGTTGTAGGAATACCAATAGAGAAGGTGTACACAACTATGCAGAACATGTGGAACCATTTCCGTCGTTGAGTCCAGTTGAGCGGGTCATTGGGGTCAGCAGAAGGCCGCGGGACGCAGATAATTTTACCCTCCTCGGTGGTAGCTTGGGATTGTTTGTCAATCAGATTATCTGTGCCAGGGATGGCTTCAAAGTCGATTACAGTCATGGTGGCGGAAGACTGGTGGCAGATGGGTGGTGGTGACTGTTAGGGAACAGATGAGTCTTCTTAGGCTTGAAAGGAAACAGGTAAGGCGGATCTCAAGTTTTTTGACAGGAATCCTCAGACTTTATATAGATGATCGTGTGAGGGTTTACAATTTGATCTGTGCATTGTTGTTTCTATGCTTGATAAGATGTAAAAAAGCGATGAGGTTCTAAATGAGGCAACGGAGATAAGCAAGAGCCAAACGCTACAAAAGACACATCAGTGTAGCCGAGACAGTTTCCTAACGCACTGAGTTTGCTTCGTTATTCTTTTTTCCAACTATCTCGAAACCGATAAGTGAAAAAATGGAGACTCGGGATAGCGTTTGAACAATATGCGGCAACTTTAACTTTGTTTGCGGATCGGGGGGAATTAGCCCTGTCTCGCCACAAACCTTATGCACAGGCTGCAGAGCGCGATTAACCGTATTGGTAATCCTTCCGAATGTTTCTTCATTAGCGATCGGCCACGGCCGTGGTGCCTGAGACTAGAGGAACAACTTTTGTATGTTGCGGGGAACGCTGAATCTCGGTAACTTTGAATCATCTTTGTTTGAAAACAAACCCTTTCTCCAATGGAACTACTGTATTGCCGCCAACTGCCCCAGTTGTTCTTATGCCCAGCCCGGAAGCCGGGGCGGTGACCCGATTGCTTCTCTCTTCCGAATACCGGTAAGCGACGCGGCTATCCGCTTTAGGCGACCGCTTAGGCCAGGTAGAGTTTATGAAACCTTGATTGCGCGGGAGATCAAGAGTAGTGAAATCTGAGAGATGAAAACTTTACGATGAACTCGCAGATCATGACGGGGAAGCAGTTTGTTCTCACAATCCCTGGAATATGATTGAGTTAACGTTTTGCAGCTCAGGCATCTCTTTGTCTGATACGTCAGACCTTCTCTTCAGTCGTACCGTATTCCATTTCACGGGTTGAAGGAAACAGACAGCCACAGCTTATCAGTGGGCCTGTTTTTTTCATAATTTTGCATATCACGAGATAGCCGGTCCAATTGCGAGAAGATAATCATAAATGGGCTTCAGGACAGCTCTGCAAGGCAGATCAAATGCATTTGATATGGATTTGTCGGCTGAACTTTTGTTCAAACGGTGTAGCCGCGATGAATATATGTTAGAGGATACGCCACGATCGTGATAAGCAATCAGCAAATGGGAAATTCAAAATTGATCTATTTGACAGTTATTCTTATTTCAAAAAGTATTTCTCCCCGGCTTTCATCTTCACAGTAACCCCAAGCTTCGTTTCCCTCGTTCAGCGTACTTCAAACATGTAGAGATAGACTTTTCATAGCCCATTAGTCAGCCCAGTCATGTTACAGCCTCATCTACAGACTCCTCCCGTTCCGTAAATTATGCACCTGTCATCTTCGTCTCCGTCCTCATCTCCGTCCCAGTGTTGAATCTCCACTTTCCTACACTCGCCGCTGCCCTTCACGCTCATACCAGCATCCGAAATTTCCTGGCTCCCCGCCGGGCTTTACCCGCGTTGTGTAGTATCTGAAACTTGCCTGAACCTTATCTTCTAACTGATAAACTCTATTTCCGTATTCGGACTTCTGCATGACCATCCGTATTCAGTGCTTTTCGTTTCTCTCCGCGAAATCATCTTTGACTTCTTATTGACAGCTCCCCAGAGGTTACTCGCATGGCAGGCGTCGATCGGCTCGTTTCCGACGTTTTCCAGGCCTCGGATATGCTGTAAATCAGATGTTCTATCGCCATGTCTTCCCACGGTATGCTGGCCATCAAAGTGTATAACAACAGCCTGCCGAAAGTCAATCGCAGGTCAAAATCTGGGTGCTTCACCTGTAAGTAATTGACTGTAGTTTTCTCTGGTTTTATATACTGTTTTGGTTATTGTTATTTTTTACTACAATTTGTTTACAACAATCCCGCCATTTCTGTACCTCATTCTAACAACTCAGGCCGTCGTCGTAAGAAGAAATGCGATGAATCTCACCCGGCATGTGAAAGCTGCTTGCGGAGCGGCCTCGAATGCGTTTGGCCCGAAACTGGGAACGCGTCGCTGTCCAAAGCGCACGAGTTCAAAATAGTGAAGTCTGCCCGCAGCATAAAATTCCATATGGTCCAGATAGACGGGAAAACCGGTGGGAAACCTCAGCCTGATGTGCAGACGGAACCGAATACGGAAACTCAGCTGGACCCCTCAGAGGCTGCGCAGCCCGAACCCCAGAATTTCAGGACCCCCGGAACTCCGCCAGACACCCCGCCGGAGACTTTGGACACCGCCGAGGCGGAGAATCTTTTTACTTCTGTGGCTCACTTGTCGGCTGGTTCGGCGGAGTCTCCCCGCACTTCTTGGCCGGACGCTCCTTTAGACGACACTCTGGAAACTCCTTTGGACTCTGCTGCGCCACCGCTAGCTGCGCCACGTCCTACTGTGCCACACCGCACTGCGCCACTAGACTCCCCGCTCGGAGGATCCACCGCAACTATCTTTACCGGCGTTTTCTCTCCGCCAGGAGAACTGGCAGACACTACCGGCAGACCAGGCATGCCGGACACTCTGGCAGTCCCGTCGCCTCTGTCTTTGTGGCCCTCTCGGCCGGCACAAATGGGTGACCCGTTCTCATTCACCGAGAACAGTTTCGGGTCTGCGTCTCCGCTGTTTGGTTCCGAACCCGAATGGCCCGAAGAATCGTCCGATTTCTCGGAACTGTCAGAACTCCCTGACTCCTCAGACCTCTCCTGCGGCGATACCCAGGAGAAAAGCCGGCTGCTCGGGAACTCAGACAAAAAAGCTATATGGAACATCATCTACTCTTCTACAGCTCTCACAGGGTACAACTCCTGGATACCCGGTGTTCAGTTGGACCGGCTTTCTGCTCTGTTTTACCACTCGTATGTGCGGGGATTCCTCCCTGCGATGTCTCCCTATTCCTTTGCCCCGGCTGTGCTTCTGCCAACGCAGGTTTTCGTCCCGCTCAGCGCAGAAAGCAGTATGCTGAGGCAGATTTTCCTGTCCTGTGGCGCGTCGTTCCTAGCAGAGGTGAACCCGGAGTACAGGGGCATTGCTGAACGGCAGAACAACCTGTCCATCAAAGCCATACACGAAAGGTTGCACGGGGCGCTCACTGATGGACGGGAAATCGACGGGAGTCTGCTGGTCGCCGTACAGCTGCTGGCACTGAAGGAAAAGGTATTTTCTGCGTCGTGTATGCGTGCAGTGCTTCATCTCTCTACGGTGTTCAACTATCTAACCCAGCGGCTGCGACGGCAGCGCGTAGCGTCCATCAAATGCCAGATCATCCAGGAATTACAGTACAACAGAGCAGATAGGACGCACTATCCGCACTACTCACTGTGGATCTCCCAGGAGATAGTCCCAGACGGCCCAGAGATTGAAGAGCTGGGAGAAGAAATCCCGGGGGGTTCAGAACCGTGTGGACCGCTAAGAATTACTCCAACAGAGCGAACACTGATTGATTCGTTTATTCATAATTACACTGTCAGCCTCATCACATGCAAAGACTTGGATATCTTCCATCTCCCGTCGCCGTTCTCAGTGTTTGAGATATACAAAAGGTACGTAGTCAGCGTTCACGATCATAAGCACCCTGTGGAATGGGTAAACAACGCAGTAGTAGGCGGTGCCTTTGAAGGTTACGAGCTGGCAGCTAAGGCGTCCTGGCTTGCACGGTTGAAACCTCCGTTGCATCCTCATTGGTACCAAGCAGCATGGGATTTATGTCAACGAGCGGAAAACTACGAGCCACCGGAGTTGAGCAGCTCGGCATTGCGGGAATTCACCCCGGCAAGCCGACAGTCTATTCAGAACTGCCGGCAGTGCGGGTACTGTTTAGCGCAGGCCAGCCGGATTCTGTTGAAGAAGATTATAAATCCGACGCTCACAGCTGAGGATCCAGAAGTCCAGGAAGCAGTTGAAATAATATATCTTCGAACGCAAAAAGTTCCAGAAAACTCATCAGCAGGGGTTTGCCTGTACTGGCCAATGATTATAGGAGGTTCTGGAGCTTTGAATGCGGAGCACAGGGCGGGATTCTCGGCTCGGTGCCATCATGTGCATCGGCTAGTTCATGCTGCGAATAAAGAGCAGATTGATCGGTATTTCGGCCGAGCCTGGGGTGATGCGGAGCACCAGGCCATGGGAATTGATGTGCTGTTGAACAGGGATGTTATGGAGAATGTCTTGGATATTATAATGTAAGGAGGAGCGAAAGGATGTGTGGGTAGGCTAAATGTATAGGCAATGGATATTTGATATTGAGGGATACAATTGTAGGTGGAGAGGAGGAAGGAGAGGAAAGAAAGAGGCAGGAGAGGGGAGGAGGGAAGAGGAGAGAATGAGGAAACAGGAAAACAGGAAAACGGGGAAAGGAAAGAAATAAAAAGAACGTACAATACTAAAAGCTCAACTATGGAATATGAAATGTGACCTGCAAAATGACAGATACTTGAAATGGGAGATAAGAAAGGAAGAATGTTATCAAGGGCGGATTGCAGGAACAACTAGGGTTTATAATATTTTAAATACAGAAGACGAATTGAACTACATAACAGGTTTCACAAGATCTCAGTCTATCAGAGGCTCTGGTTTGCCCGAAAACTTGATCAACTCATAGCTCCGTTATACCTGTAAGAAGAAGTTCGGCCTACTGCAGTTCCTGAGTACTATATACACACTATCTACTTCAAGCACGGCCCAAGACGCCTAGTAAACGGGACGGAATCTCCTTCTAATTTTCGATTAGCGGTTTCTACGGAGCCCTGAAAAGGGAAATGAGATAGCAGAATATGGTGCGTTAGCGTAGAATGTAGGAGAACGATTGTGAAGGACAGAAGAGGAAGAAGAAGGAGAGGAAGGAAAGTATACAAGTTTGAATAGATACATATAAAGGTAAAGTAAAGTAAAGTAGAGTAAAGTAATGTATAGGAAACTGATTGAAAAATCACTTATTCGATTTACCGAGAATATCGTTTGTAGATTCTTTCATTATATAAAAGGATCGTTTAACTATGATCTCTTCAGCAGAATATTCTATTCTCTTCCCTTCGAAGGGTCTCTGTTCGATGACTACTATACGAAAAGATTATCGATGAACAGATGAAACAAACAGCCTAGCCATTGGAAAGACGAGCAATTACTTAGAAAATATATACAATAAATACTATATGAGGAAGAAATCTCATACTACGGGGTCCGTGAATGATTCGAAATGAGAAAATATGCGCAGAGTACTGAAACTGTCGGTCGGAGAGTTCCAGTTAATAGATGTATTATTTTCGTCGTTGTAAATAATTAATCATCAGTTCGGCTACCCTCGTTTTAAGTATTTCTGGTCTACATGATTGACTTCTCTGTATCTCCTAACGGTTCGCCGATTCTCCTATTCTCTCTCAGTTCAAACTGTTCAACCCTTATTACGATGTATTAGCCTGTCATTCATGATCCTTTCATCCTTTCATCCTTTCATCACCCTACTACATTCGCCTCTCAACATCACTCCTCACTCTCCCCTTCCCTCTCTTTCTTCCTCCTCCTCCTCTTCCCTCTCTTCCTCCTCACATCTCCACTCCTTCCACCACCGTATCTCTTCTCAAAAAGCTACCAAGAACCCTGTCGCCTACCGCCTCTCCAGCTACTCCAGATATCCGCTTCAACTGGAATCTTTCTTGACGTTCCTGATAACCTAACAGGACTCTTTCCAGAATGGGAAATAACCCTTGATAAGCTAGTTTCTGGTACCTTATCAACGGTCTTACCCGATTGAGCTGTGATCTCGGCTATTCTTCTTCGGAGGTTTGACATATCAGCAAGTGATATAATGAGGGGCTAGTAGAAGTATTCAGTCGGAAACGGGTGGTAAAGATGCCCTGTAGAGTGGTTCCGCTTAGCGGTTTTAGGCCTACCGCGAGGGAATCAAGCGGCAGGTGTTAGAGCTTATGGTGAGGCTTTCACGGAGATATGCCGAACGGGGTTTCCCTCTGGTTATCTCTAAGAAAGGGTCTTCGGATGAACCGAGATATAGCAGTTTTCCTATGTAGTGCTTAATATGGAATGAAGTTCGGCTGTTCGAAACAGTTCAGGTCCAACCTGTGTAGTGAGAATATATAAACGTGGGGATTCCATGACTTAATGAAGATCCTACTGATAGAATTGTAAATATAATTTCTGTAGATAGTCAAGACAAGTTTGTTTGTATTATCACAATCTATTCCCTCTCTAAATACTCATCATGGCTGTGAAAGTTGACTATTCTTCTCTCCCTTTCAACAACTACGTAGTGGAAGACACTTCCGATCCCGCGAAGTTTGAGCTCTGGAAGCCTAAAATCGCTGCTTATTTGGAGAAAAGAGACAAAGCATTGGCCCCCTTCTTACAGGAACTGAACCTCCCTGATAACCTGGATACTGTTCCTTTCACTGAAGGTCTTGAACTGCCAAAGAAGTATCTTACGGAAGCCGAATATGAGTTAACTGAAAAGTCTGCTACTCAGTTAGCTGAGGAAATTGCTGCTGGTAAACTGACAGCTGTCGAAACTTTGAAAGCTTTCATGAAAAGAGCTGCAATTGCTCACCAAGTGACAAACTGCATTATGGAATTCTTCCCTGATGAGGCTATGGCCCGCGCTGAGGAATTGGATAAGATCTTTGCCGAGACTGGTAAAACTGTTGGACCTTTGCACGGTTTGCCCATCTCTCTGAAGGAACACTACAAGTACAAAGGACATGTGTGTCATGGTGGTTACGTCGGAATGATTGAAAGTTACTGTGAGGAGCACGCTGTGAATACACAGAACTTGTGGGAACTCGGTGCTGTCTTCTTCGTTCGTACTACTGAGCCCCAGGGTTTGATGCATTTGGATTCTTTCAACAACATCACTGGCCGTGGCAGAAACCCTTCCAACACTACTCTGAGTATTGGTGGATCTTCCAGTGGTGAAGGTGCTATCGCCAAGATGCGTGGTGCTGCTCTGTCTGTCGGTACTGACGGTGGTGGATCCATTCGTGCTCCTGCTGCCTTCAACGGTGTCTTCGGTCTGAAAGAGACTGGCCGTCGTATTTCCATTAACGGCTTAGTCGGCCCCTACCCTGGTCAGGAGAACAACGTGGTGGTTATGGGACCCATCTCAAGATACCCTGAAGATCTTGATCTGTTTATGAAGGCATCTCTTGCTAATGAACCCTGGAAGAAGGATTCTCACCTTATTCCTTTGCCCTGGCGCGAGGAAGCCCCTTGTGACTTGAGCAAGGTGAAGATCGGCATTGTCTGGGATGACGGTATCGTCAGACCTCACCCAACTGTGCTCAGAGGTTTGAAGCACACTGCTGAGGCTCTGAAGAAAGCTGGAGCTACTGTTGTCGATTTCGTTCCTCCTTTGCATGAAGAAGCTATGGATACTATCTTCAAAGTGTACTGCCACGATGCAAATGAAGTCCAGAAGACCTACTTCAAGCTCAGTGGTGAGCCAGTAAACAAATCTACACTGTGGTCAATGTCTTTCGGCACTGGTGACGAAGGTCTGGATGCTCTTACCTACGATAAGCTCAACATCACCCGTAATCAGATCCGGGATACGTATCACAAGATTATGGACGATGAGGGTATCGACTACATTATCAGCCCTGTCTACGTTGGTACAGCACCTCGCCAGGACGAGTTACACTACTGGGGTTACACCACTATTTACAATCTGCTTGATCTCCCTAATTTTGTATTCCCTACTGGCTGCGTCGGCGATCCTGCTCTTGACAAAGCTGATCCTGACTTCAAGCCTCGCAATGACTATGAAAAGTACGAACACGAAATCTATGAACCCGAGAAATTCGTCAATGCCCCCATCTGCCTGCAAATGACTGGCCGCCGTTTCTCTGATGAGAAACTCGTGAAAGCTGGTATTGCTCTTTCTAAAGTCTTGTAAGGGTTTTCCACGCAGCTGGCTGCTGTTGAATAACTTTTAGAGATTCAATTATTGTTTATATTTGCTTTTCGTAGTACAGAATAAATGTAAACAATAGCTTTTACGATCGTCCCAGTGAAAATACCGTAATAACTTCCAGAGATCCTCCATACATCCTCCATTGATCCTCCCGAGATCCTCCCGGAACTCTTCGGAACCTACGAAGCCTAAAGCATAACATCGGGTCTCATCATACATGTAATATTTGATTATGTAATCGTAAACTACTTGTTCATCCCTTCTCATCCCCTCCCGTTTCTTTAGCATTTGATAATCACTGCTGCTTTTAATCCAAAGCTTCCGACACTCAACTGATGCCTATTTGGGCTGAAAAACGAGGCACAGACTCTCCTATGTGTCATCAGATGTGAAAATGTGTATCCTGCTGTTGGCTTGGTGCCTGTGTGTGCTGATACTCGGCGTTTCAGGCCTCGTACATCCATATGCGGATCCAAAGTGGACGGGCGGATTGCCCTCGGGAGCGGATCTTGCCGATATAGACGGGAAGTACGTTTTGTACTCGGATGAGGCCAAAAGCGACAAAATCCCTGACATTGTGGTGCCGCCAGTTACTCCGCGCCCGAATCCGAAAGATCGTACAATAAAACCCGGCGAAATCCCGTCATATGTCACCGAATATTGCCCAGTTGTACATTTATACACAGAAGAGCGGTATTTGCCGTACGATATAGCCCGCTATGTGACTCATTTCACTGCCAAGTTTGGAAACGGTACCAATATTACCACCGCTCCGCTGGAAATCACTCAATTGTCGAAATTACCCAAGGGAATTGACGTTTACCTCACTGCTACGAGTGATTTCGATAAAGATCCGCCATGGATTACTGGAGAACGGAATATTCCGACTATTGAAACAGGCGAAACCCCGCAGGCTCCTGCAACGCTTATAGTGGTCGACAAAGGTTCAGGCTGGGTAGACGCATTCTGGTTTTATTTTTATTCTTTTAATCTGGGGCCCTTTGTAATGGGTACAGGACCCTTTGGAGATCACGTAGGAGACTGGGAACATTCACTGGTAAGATTCTACAATGGGGTTCCACAGATTCTATGGATGAGTGCACATGGAGGAGGCGCTGCTTACCATTTTAATGCTACTGAAAGACTTTCAACTGATCATAAACGACCTGTTATTTTCTCTGCCCGTGGGACTCACGCTAATTACGCTTCTGTCGGTCAACACAGTCACGACATTCCCTATTCTATGCTGAGCGATTTTACAGACCGCGGGCCATTGTGGGATCCCGCGCAGAACCATTTAGCATACACTTGGGATGGAGAGAATCTAACCTACGGTCAAGGTGTACACCATGGAATTAAAGAGACTGATAGTGAAAGAGAGAAGGAATACGGTGATTGGCTGCTATTTGAAGGATGCTGGGGTGATAAGATGCTGTCCCCGAGTGATCCGAGACAGAAATGGAGTCCGTTTGAATGGAAATATATTGATGGACCCACAGGTCCGCTATCAAAGAATTTAGAGCGAGCAGCGGTGTGCGAGCGGAATAAATGGTGGAATTTTTGGGGTGGTTGTCGGATACGTCATATGATTGACTTTGGCGAGGGAATTGAATCAGAAGGCGGTAACTGTGCTCGAGAATTGAATAACGTACGCCCAATGCTGTTGCAGGTTATCGTGAGATTCATAACGTGGCGTGGGTGGGGCTGCTACCTTTTAGATAGGATATACGGATAAATAGGGTCGTAACGATGGTTGGAATAGGATAATAGGATATTAGAGATTCAATGATACGGGTTATGGAACGGAAGCGTACTATGGGGGGAAAAAATCATATAGAATAAACCAAGGAATCTTTTGAATGTGATAATCGATATTCCCCGTATTCGGACGGAAACGACTTCCCGTTTAGGAATGTTAGGTATTCGCCTATTTAGGTAAACACCTATGCATAACCGCGCATATCTGGCGCATGGCGCTTTTCGGGGTTTTTCGTCTTTTCCGTGATGTCACAGCCGTATATCTCGCTAACGGTAAGGAAGACCAAAACTGGACCGAAATGGACCCGGAAATGGAGATGGATGGTGCTGTGGCGTAGCAGACCCTCATCAGTGGGGTGGGCGTAGTATCAAATAGTAGTCACCAACATCATTCGAGTCGATGATGCCGAAATTCCCTAGAGTACTTTGCTGCATACCTCATATATACTTAAGCCGTTGAGTGAACTCTTATCAACTCACTATATGGTTTATACATTCATATTCAATGGCAATCTGATACATATTAAGTGGCAATAGCTGGGGCGAAAACAAACGCCGAAACTTCCCCTTATCGGACGGGGATAAGCTGTAATAGCCGAGCGCCAAGAAAGTATTATAACTCTTTCTATCCTCGGTGTTAATAACAGCTAGCTAAATTCTGGTTACCACGTTTTTCTCTAAATAGTAGGAATAATTACATTGACGGTGGGCGCAGTAAATTCAGGGGTTCCTAAGCTACAGAGTGTGGAAGCTTTTTAGATATTCAGAATAGGGTAAAAAAACGGGTTCTAGAGAAATTTCAGTGACTCTGATATCAGGCTAGTTAGGTTTGCGAGCTTCGAAGGCCCTGTCGGGTTCTACGGGAACCTCGGCAGGAGGTTGAAAGACAGAAGGAAGGAGTTCGGAGATAAGGAGACAGCTTAGTAATTGCAACTATTTACGAACTACGCGATTCATGTCTCCTTATCACTCGTTCCTGCCGTGTTCTTCAGATTACATAGAGCATTACTAATTGCTGCGCCACACTCTCTACATCCCAAGTTACCATCCATACCTCGGCGCGGCTGAAATAAAAAATAGAGCAAATTTTTCACCCGTATTCATTCTATAGTCGTATAATTATCAATACACCCATCTCACTTTGGAAATTCTTCCAATCAATCGTTTGCCACAGCTCACAGCTGCTGCGAGCTGCGCAGGAATGGCGTAATCCTCAAGCAAACTCTGGTAATCTGTCACATCTCAATCGGGAATCACCATCCTGCTGGTCCGCTTGCTCTGCCACAGCCGCGGCCTATGCCTACTCAACCATCCACGTTTCCACCCTTGCCCAATTGTTTCCCCACCTTCCGGCAGTCAGTAGTGATCACCAATTTCTCGCGCTACTCGGCTATTCCGTCACCTCTGCGCCACACTACGTAATCAACTACTTCCCAATAGCCCCCTTACCTTAACTCACTACTAATCAGCCACCGGGTTTCTATTTACTGCGCCACATTCCTTTTTAAGCCTCATGCAGACCCTCTAACCTTATCTCGAAGGCGGCGTACTCGAAAACCGCTCGTCTCCCTGCCAAATACGGAAAGTACTTTTTCAGGGATTTCTCAAAAATACAGCATTTTTTTACAAACAAGCGCAAACTGTAATGACTTTAAGTTGGTGTACGCTAGTATGCACAAATCTGCAGAAATCTGCAGACTCTCTGGAAGAGGGAGAAAATCAAGAAATAAGGATTATGTAATATTTTAATATATTTGTTTTATTGATTACTTGAGCAGAATGAAAGGAGATTTAGAGTCTGAGAAGAGATTTGGGGTCCAGATTGAGACCTGAGGTCCGAGAAGAGACCGGGAGTCCACATTGAGACCTAGGGTCCGAGATGAGACCTTGAATCCAGACTAACGGTTTTTTTATTTTTTGTGGGGAAAATGGCCCGAGGAACGAAAATTAAAAGGATGAAAAATACGCGTTTGCGACTCAAGCAATTGCATGATCTAACGTAATATATATATTTTATATAGGTGGATAGCAGTTCAATAAAACAAAAAATCTATACAATATGAATTGCGACCGTACGAATAACAGTGAGATGGGCCCGTTCCAAAGTCTTGAAGAGGCTAGACGCGCTCTGATGGAAGAGGCAACAAAATCGGGGTTTGACTGGCGGGTTTCTAAACCCAAGAAAAACTATGTCTCTTTTGTGTGTCATAGGGCAGGAACCATAAGTGAAAAGTCAAAATCTTTGGATTCTCTGCCCTCGCCGGCCAGTTCCGCTAGCTCGCTGGATGATGAACCACCT